>JBBPDJ010022605.1:0-21703 GCA_037974625.1 Cucumis cinereus | reverse complement strand
TGTTTAAACTTTTGTTGGTTTCTTTTATTTGTAATGACTTTGGTTAGAAAACTATTTTAGGGATCCCGTCTAGGTTCGTTTCTTATTTTTCATTATTAGTTTGATTTAAACGTTTGGAACCCTTTGTTACTATACTTGGATTTAATTAAAACATTTGTTTTGTTTTGTCTTTGTCTTTTAAAATGAATTTAATTATTTTTACTTAAGTAACAACCTTGGGTTAAGGTTTGAAAACCCGGGGTGTTACAAGTATCACAATTTGGTTCATGTAGAAATGACCCCAACAAGGTCTAGACAACTTTATCATGCCACTTCATGACTTCTAGCATCACGGTTTTGGGGTGGTAATACCATAAGGTCACTGGTTTCTTAAAAAAATTCATCTTATAGTATTATTCATCTTTTTAAACTCGAAATAGGGTAAGACTCACTAGACTTTGACGCCACTTCCTCTTATTAGATTATGTTGTGAAGTACATACTCCTTACTGATGGTCTATCTTTTGCAGAATGATGGTTTATTTTACAGAAGATATCTTGTCTGGAGAGAGACACCTTGTAATTCTTACATATAAAAGGCAACCAAAAGAAGATAGACTTCTCCTACTTGCAGAGCAACCATTGGCTGGCCCTTTTGCAGATTATTGGTCATATCTAAACGACAACTTAATTCTTCCCAAATTACCAGCAGAGATACCGTTGACTTAAGGAAAAAGTGCATGGGTCTTACAATTTTCCATCCATGATGAGGCTCCTAACTCCGATCGAATCTTTACTCTTGGTCATTGTATAATCGATGCCCAAACTCGTTGGGGTGCTATGACTAAGGTTCCAGGAGAATTTGGCTTTACTGACTGTTATTGGAAGTGGCTATAGCTTGTAGTTGACCAAAACAGATGACTACTTCATGATGCTCGTTTATTTAATGTTGTGACATCTTCTCTATACACCTATGATTGTAACAGTGATGTCGTTCGAGCCTTTTGTGAAGCATGGTGTCCTTCAACTAACACTCGTCACACTATGACCAGTGAATTATCCATTTATGTACGGGACTTATTCATTTGAAGGTCTTCCAATTAAGAAAAACTTCTATGAGGAAGTCATACTGTCCGTTAAAGAGTTAACCAACTTGCACAATAAGTCAAGAAATCTTTTGAGGACATGTGAATATCTTTTCCAAGCGTATTAATCAATAGTTTCCGCCCAGAGGATTGACTGCATGCATCTTCTAAAAATTATTCTCAAGTGACTATCAGCTCCTGGATTTCATTCTGGTTTCTTGGGTCTCGAAGATATGAAAGCCAACCACTCGAAAGAAAAAGAAGGCTTCACGCTCTAAATCTACTCAAAATCCTGATGGTACGAGAATTGAGTCTTGAGAATGGTCTACCAGAGAGAAAATGTTCTTTGAAGAATACGAAATAAAAGACAATTTAAGGGATCAAACCTACTTAGCAGCCTTTTTATCCTGTTGGTTGTGTCTTTTTGTGTTCCCGCAAAAGGGGGCCTTCCAACGCCCTGGAGTTTTCAAGGTTTCAAGTTCAATGGCCGATGGAGCTATTTATAGCCTTGTCATCCCCGTTCTGGCCAACATATACCATGGGCTAGGTCTAATAACTGAAGCATCAACCCAATCAGACGCATAAATTTTCATGTCCCCATGCATTATGTACACATCTGGCTAGCTCATTATTTTGGGACACATTATCCTCTTCAAGTAGAGGTTCATGGTCCGAAGATGGCCAACTTTTCCTGTGAGGTGGATCTATTTATTTTGGAGAATATGAGGCATGAGAATTAATTCATAAAGGAGCAATTCAATGGCAATCGAATATTCAGAACCGAAATAAACATGAACGTATGATCTATACACATGATTCATCATTCCTTCAGTCTTTTTATTTTATAAGCATGCACTCATGCTACTAATCATCTCGCTCTAGAAGTGTTTGGACTATAGAGTCATACAATCCTTGTCGGTTTGGTTGACAATTTGACTTTTATCAAGATATTCCTAATGATATAGGAGAAGCACTACCTACAATTACTCCATTGAATGCAGTATACCAATAGAGGATATGCACAAGATGTAGAACATTATCCGAGTTATATTTTTCTGCTTTTAAATTAGAGCCCTACAAGCACGTGACATCACGATTTAGAAATTGGTGGCTAAAGAAGCATGGGTTCTATTTTGAAGATAATAGGCATCACTTGGTAAGTAGCGCCATTCCTCCTCCATCACAACCGAAATTACCAATGAATCGATGGAGTAATCTAGGTGGTAAACAGATTCATTTGGTTGAAGCCATGGCTTTTTTCCATCTAAAGGAAGTTTAAGATCACAAAGATGAAAGCGATAGTAGCAGAAGTGATCGTCACTGGACGAGACCTTTGAAGAAAGCGAAGACATCAGATGACGATCCTTATGTGGGTTGTTCGAGTGCCCTAACATTTCCTATAGCTACAACACCACTGGTTTGTATATTTTCTCTCTTCTATATACATATATATATATTTTTTAAAGTTAGTGGATTAGTTATTTATTTACTTTTGGACGACCATCTTCAAGAGCTTGTGGAACAATGTAGTGATAAATCTTTGACAGGGCCTCATGCTTTGGATTCAACCATTGAGGAGGTTGGTACCTCCAGATCACCAGTGGATAAACCGACTGAACGACCCTCACGACCCCCCGCTGTTCTTGAGAAGATTCGATGTGGCAAGATGTAACTGAATGCGAGCATTGCTGAAAATGTAAGTCCTCCATCCAAAGGACACGGTTGTTCCAAAGTACCTTTCAAAAAAGACTTATCCACGTCAGGCCCTCTCATAATTTATGAGCCGCCTTAACAGCCCCCTTGGAGCAAACGACAAGGCACCCTGAGCCTCCTCGGTGGGTTGGTGAGAAAGTGGTTTCAAACTTTTTCCAGAAAACAACTTTATGCATGTGGGAGGACATTCAAGATAAGATTACACTCACACCTTATGAATATATCCCAAGACTTAGACAAGAAGTACAACAGTACTTACCAAAATTTCAAAGATCTATGCAGACGACCTAACCCATCTATGCCCAGTGAGTGATGCTTTAATAGAAAATACTTAAAACATATATATAGCATAGCTAGAAATCATCGACTTAGAAACTTCCATAAATTAAATCATAACTGAAACTATAAATCATAATTTAAACTAAAATCACTTGAAAGGTGCTTGCACGATACTTATCTATAAATCATGATAAAACAATGCATAACTTAAATCATGCTAAAACATGAATATCTGAAAATCTGTAAGCGATGTGTATCAAACTGAACAACGTAGCAGTGGAGAAAACCCGACACTAACAACGTCTTTGCCGTAGTGGAGTAATCTCAACACTAACGTCAGCTATAACTACGCAGTGGTGGGATCAGAACCAACAGCGTCTTCGTCGTGGTAGAGCTAGCTCAACACACACGACGGTATCCTACGTTATAGTGGGACGAGCATCTATAACGTCTTTTTTGTAGTGGGGCGAATCCAGCACTAACAACAACGAAACTACGTAACAATGAGGCCAACACCTGCATCGTCTTTGCCATGGTAGAGTAATCTCAATACCATGACAGCGCATAACTACGATGTAGCGGAGCCATCGCTCACAACGTCTTTGCCAGGGTGGGGCGAACCCTCACTCAAGGCAGCGCATACCCGAGTGTGCACACCTAGCATAGTAGCCTCAGGTTCATATGGATACACATGCTTAAAAACAAATCGTCGTAAAATGTGCAAGTCGCATAAAACATATCATCATCTCAAATCATTTCTCAAATCATCATGAAACTCGCAGTACTCAAAATCATGCTTAAACATAACTTATAACATGGTTGAAATCTCATAGAAACATTAAATCATCAAAACTCATGATTTCGAGAAACCTTGTAAAACGTGCAAAACGTGCTTAGGCCCTATAGCAGTCAAAACATGCTCAAAGAGTCATGAAAATCATGAAAATCATCTCAATAAACATAAACAGAGCCTAACATTTTATAAAACATGCTTATTTCGTAAACAGGCATTGCCTCGTAAAACGTGTCAATATAATACTATTATATTTAAACTATCGAAAATGCCTTAAAACACTTAAATCGTGCTTCAAACAAGTTACCATGTGAAAGTACATTGAAAAATATGAACAACATGATTTTTCTGAAATTTTCTGAAAATTATGCAAATTCTCGAAAAACGTGCATTGTAGTCATTATTTTAATATTAAAATATTAAAATAATACTATCACAAACAAACATGATGGGCTATCCTGGCTCGTAAGTTTTCTCGATCTCCAAATCTCCTCAAAATAAATTTAGAATCGACCCTTAAATCACTTGGCACGAAAACCGAGAAAAACCAAATTTTCCTTAATTTTCTTTTTGAAATAATTTTTTTCTCCTAAATACTATATATATAAATATAATTATATATATATTAATATTGCTACTACTCGTGAAATACTTATTAAAAGTAAAAACGTTAACATGTGCCTCGGGTCTCCTTAATTATATACATATAATAATAATAATAATAATAATAATATAATAATATATAATACTTCACATGTACAGCTGCACGGGAAGGAGATTAATTTCAATAGAGACCTATCATGACGGACAATAGATGACGGTCAAAAAGTAAACTTCATCTTCAACCTTCCATTTTCCTTCCCTTTTATTTTTTAGTTTTTTTGCCACAACTCCGGCCATACTTCTGCGAGCCAATTCTTTCAATCTACTAATAATTAGATGCTCTAACCTATGGAAAACGATTTCTACATGCGTCTACTTGCTTACCTCAAAGTTTAAGCTTCAAACTCCTCGTGGATAGCTCGAAATCATCTCTGCAAGTCTCATTGCTCAGTTTTCCGACGAGCTTAAACCCGAGAATTAAAACTTCGACTTCTTCCTACAGAGACCAAATAAACTCAAACTCTTTTACAAAACTTTAAATGAACTATAGATACCTTACCTCCGAATTTGAGACCTTAACTCGGCCTGTAGACGGAGAAATTAATTTTCAAAGTTTTGGGTCCTGTTTCTTTGTTTTTCAGCTGCTCGAGTCACTTTTTCTTCAATTTCAGTGGTCTCTTCGGTCAAGTTTCTTCAAATTGAGTTGTCCAACAACTTCCTCTCTCTTTTCTACACAATTTAGACACAAATTATTTTCAAATTGGTTAAGAATTGAAGCTTAATTTTCTCTTTTTCTTCACTGTGTTCAAACTTGAAATGCCCAGAAAATTTCTCTCTCTCTTGGGTTTCCCTTAATGTTCAAATTCTTTCTTCTCCTCCTCCTCTTCCTAATTCAATTTACCTAATATATAAAAATTCCACCTTTTCTTCATCCAATTGGATGAATTGAAGGATTGATTTAAAAAAAAATCGAATTTTCCTTATTCTTCCTTATCCTCTCAGCACTCTTTTTAAAAACTCAATTTTCTTTTTAAAAAAAAAACTAAATAATAATTGCAAAATAAATAATAATAAATAAATTCCCTTTTTTTTTCTTTTCTTTTACTTTTATAAAATATCAGTTTATTTTATTTTTAAACAAAACTATAAAATTAACTTTTTGTCATTTCTTTAACAAAATTACTCAAATACCATTATAAAAAAAATTACTAAAATGTCGTTCCACTATTTTATTAATATTTATTTACACAACATCTTAAAATACCAAGATCAGGTATTACAACTTTCATCTTTGTGATCCTCGACTTTCTTTTGGAGGGTAGGAGTCATTGCTTCAACAAAACAAATCAGTTTACCACCTAGGATACTCCCTCGGTTCTTGGGTAGTTTGGATTGTGATAGGGAAGGAATGTTGCTACTTACCAAGTGATGTCTATTATCCTCGAAATAGGTCTCGTGCTTCGTTAGCCACCAATTTCTAAATCGCGATGTCACATGCTTGCAGGGATCTAATTTATGAGCAAGCAAGTATAAATCAGATAATGTTCTACGTCTTGTGGATATCCTCCATTGATGTAATACATTCTTTGGAGTAATCACAGACGATGTTTCCCCTGTATCATTAGAAATATCTTGATAAAAGTCGAATTGTTGACCGAATTGATAAAGATTGTATGACTCTACAGTCCAAACATTTCCACAATGAGATGATAAATAGCATGATCACATACCAATGATATAGAAAGACTGAAGGAACGGTGAATCTTGTGTATCAGTCATACGTTCATGTTTATTTTGGTTCTAAATATTTGTGTGCCACTCAATTCTTGAACCTTTGTGAATTAATTCTTGTTGGATTTGACGTCCTAAAAATTTGTGATTTATAAAATGTTAAAATTTTCTATTCAATAAAATTGTTGTTGAAGTATTGTTCAATAAATTGTTATTGAGTAAGAGATGTACTTATAAATGACTCAGAGTCCAATAAACAAGTTTCTTGAGTAGAGAATGAGTACTTGAACTTTATGTAGGGACATAAATGTGAATCAAGTTCGAGTAGTAGTCTAAATGGTGTACAATATAAGAATAAGGTTGGATGTCTTTTTATGGGGACACTAAACTAATGCACCTCACTTTGTAGTTAGTACAAGCGAAGTAATCCCAAGACGCTCATGAAGAGACGTGTGAATGAGGACATCCTATGCAATGAGATTGTATAAGATCAGACCATGAAATAGTCACTTTTACATTATAACACCGTTAACTGATTAAAACTGACTATTTCGATTATTGATGACCTAGGTAACTCGAATTTAATCTTGAGCTAACTATGAACTTATGTTCATACGAGATTATTGTTAGACCTACATAGGTGAAGGCAGTTCATCAACATTGACTCAATAGACCTTTCATTTCAGGGGTTAGACTGGGTGGATAGTTGGGGACGTGGGTGCAAGACGAAATTTACTCCTGCCCACTTTTAAGGTTAGAAGATAGGTTGTTCCCTTTAAGTGCTGACTCCAAGTCTTGAACAAAAGGGTCTCACTCTCTCATTAGCTTGAGAGAGATTCGTTTTATGGGTTGGATATTAAATCGATTATTCATTAGAGGATCAGCTGAGGCTTAAGGAACAAGATGTAATCAGGGAGGTAAGATGATAAATTGACCCAACAGAAATTACGAACGACTTGTGAAGGATCGACTTACTAATTATGGTTATATTGGGAGGAGAGTACTACTACTGGCTATAGTGAACAGTTCCGATTAGTTAACGAATATTGATTTATTCAGTAAAAAGAATTTAGTCGATTAATCTCAGATCATTAGAGCTCATGATCTGTAGGTCCATTAAGTTCCTCTATTAGCTCTTATGGATTTAAACTTAGAATAAAGTGATCAAAAATTCAAATTATTCGAATGAGTTGAGAAAATAAATTGTTGATAATAATCGATATAATTAACGATTACAAATTAAGAGAGAAATGATAATTAAATAAGATTTAAATATTGAAAATCTAAATAGGAATTCGAATTAGGTCAATTGGATTGATTGGGATTCGTAATAATAATGTTAAACTAATTAAAGCTTTAATTAATTATATATTATTATTATTATTTATTTAATTAACATAATTTAGAATTAATTAATTTGATTAATTAATAATATTATTTAATTAAATAAATATTTTTTGAATTTTCTATTAATTTTAAAAATTCAAAAATTACAAGTAAAAAAGTTTGACTTTGATAGTTGAAAAATCCAACTCTTTAGTGCAATACTTGTAAGCTACTTGCTTGGATGAGTTGGAAACCTCTTATTCTTTAACAAATCTCACTTACTAAATCAAAGTTAAGTGTCAAATTGTTTTGCAAATGTGATTTGCATTTTCTTTGGCTATTTAATGCATAATTTGATTGTGTATTGTGGATGATGAATCTTGATGAATTTTGGTGAAAATTATCAAGTGTTCATAAACTATTTTTTCTAAAAAAACTCACAAAATCGATCACAAGTTTGATCCGACAATCAAGTTCTAAGCCTAGAGAATAGTAGAGAAGACTCCTACGGTTGTTCCAACTTGATTTCATCCAATTTCATCAAGAATTGAGGGAGAATTTTGAGCTACAAAAGTAAGTGTTCCAAAAAGAGGAAAAAGCAACGATACTTTTAAAATAATCAACAAAAACCTATTCCATCACGATCTCATCTGTGACCCATTGACCTTGATCATTCAAAATACTTTGAATGAAGTTTATCCTTTGCCTCATGGAAGCTTTGCAGCGAAACCACTTTGTATCGCTATCCCCCCACTTCAATTAGTTTTACGAGACCACGATATCGGTGCATCTTCTCTTCCTCCAACAATTTATTTAAGATCATGTTCAAGCTGTTGAATGACCTCAAAATCAACCTGCTGCTGTGAGTAAGCATGGGAAATATGTTGACGTTGAGCCCAAATATTAGAGAAAAGTGTTTTATATGCATTAAGACTCCAACATTAAGTACAATGGCACAACGTCGGAGACGCATCGGATGAGAGAGCGTAGCCTCCTCGTCGACCTCTCAAACTCCAGTTGAAGCAATGAGATTCCGACATTCCTCAAAATTATTCCATTGAGCATTGAATTAAAACCTTGATATCGACCTAAATGACCCAAGACACACACTGAAGAAAGGCTAGTTGAATATCAATAGGATGATGGTCAGAGCACTCCAGTCAAAATGGGTCACTGGCATAGGAAACAGTGTATCAAAAGTAACATTGCCCACAAAAAGGTCCAAGTGAACAGAAATTCGATAAAAATTTGAACGTCGACTACACAATGTGAAAGGGTCTACCTGAAATCCCGAATCACGAAGATGACAATCGCCCAAAGCATTCAAAAATTCTCCATCAAGCCCCCACTTCGATCATGACCACCCACCTTCTAACAATCCCATAAAATTTCGTTGAAATCCTCACCTACTAACCAAGGAGATTCATCAAAATTATGAACACGTTGTAATAATTCCCAAGACAGATGACGAAGATGACTTTTTTGGTTGCCCATAAAAAGGGCCACCGTTTGGAGTTTCATAATACAGACACATCAATGATGATGGGAAGAGAAAGAGCGAAGATCAATCTGCACCTTCTCCACCCACAATAGACCCAAGCCACCTCGAGCACCCACGCTTCGAACAGAGAAACAACTAAAGAGCTTCAATAGACCTTAAACCTTTGCAACACAAACTCATTACATTTTGTTTCTAACATGAACAGATATTGGGGACACAGTTGACGCAGGGCATCATATACATGACAAAATGTCCTTGAAGTCCCCATTCCTTGAACATTCCAACACAGGATCCTCATAATGTCAAATGGTGTTGCGTAACAACCTCCGTCAAAACAAAATAAACAGCCACTGTAGCAACTTCAGCTCCCACCATCTCATCATCCTGCAAGTGTTCGTGAAACACAATTCCCGTTTCCTTTTAATGCGGGTAATGCCCCAATTCATTTCCTTTGTGCTTTAGAGAACCACTATCACAAATATCATCAGAAGGAGAAGATGGCCTTAATCGTGCAACTCGTTTCCACTTATTGGATTTGGGTCTCCCAATCGGTTTCTTCTAAGTAAGGCAAAAGGAACGACCTGAATCCTCCTCATCTTCTCCGTCCCCTTCAGCAAACGACCCAGCAGACGCAGAAGGATAAAAATTTGACCCAACAACACTTTTGTCTCCAGACTGATCCAAAAGAGACATTGGCCCACTAAGCTCATCGGGGGCCAAAATTTCAATGTGGGCCCCAGAACCCGTTCAGAGTCTAGAAGAGAACGTGGGCCAAAAGTATCTCCCACCATCTCTAATCGCCCCTCTCTTCTATTAGTAACCGTCATCGAACCCCTCTTCTTCACCCACAATTGTTCAGACTGGTCCTTTCCCTCAACCACTAACGAAGGAGTAGAAGGGGACACCCAGACCACCACTGGCCTATCTACACCCTTAACTGAGAAGGTCATCGTCAACCATGGCCCATACTGAATAGAGAGAAGGCGTCCTGAGTTAGAAGAATAAAAAACATCTGAACCCTCCTTCACATTGTGGGTGAGGTGACCATAATACGAAAAAAACTCAGGCAAACACTCATACCGCATCTCGATCCAACGATTTCTACTGGGTCAATCAAAATGAATTTTAATACCTCGACGCAGGGGATTGGTAATATCAAGCCAAATGCGAACACAAAGACTAGCCCCCCAACAAAATCCATCCTCATTACTTTGTACCCACTCGAAAATCCCCATGGCGTTTTCCAGTTTTTGTGCGATGGTCTTATTCATGCATGCCAATGTAAGTGCCATAAAATTTACCCAAAACGTCACCTCATTGAAAGGAAGAGTCGTTGGTTGAATCAGAGACTTTGGCTCTTCCAAGACTACCAAAAATTAATTGAAAAACCACAAGCTTGTACAAAACACTCGATTCTTATCATTTACACAATCAAACCTAAACCCTAAACCCTAAACCCTACTAACTTTGAATCTACTTTCCACGCAGTGGACGAAGCTTTCGCAATAACAACCGAGAAATCACTCTTGAAGCCATCAGTTTTCCCACTAAACATAACATCATCTTATCCATACTTTGTTTGATAATTCCCGATTCCACAGCGACCACCAAATCATCTTCTTCACTCGTCAATCGAAAATTCTGCAAATTGACTACTAAATCATCTACCATTGTGCACACCGCAACACTGAAGAACCATCACAAAACAAGAAGAAAACTTCTTGACAAGTCAGTCATCAGACCGAGAATGCTCTCCTAAGAACGAGAGACATTTTTTAAAACAATTAATAAATTGATCGAGTTTTTTTAATAAGTTGTTAACGACACCTTCAACAGAAAAATAAAATAAAATAAAAATTCAAGGGAACACTAAAAAGTAATAAAATTACAAAAGTATTATATTTTATTAATTTAAGAAAAGAGGAAAATGATCGATTAACATACATTTGTATTAGTTGACTGTACACCCATAAATTTATTCTATCAACAACAAATAGAAGAAAATTTATATGAATATAATGAAAAAATATAGCTTAAAAAACCCATAATATTAAATTAATTTAATAATTTCTCCCCTCATATTCGTTCATATCTATATGCCCTATTTTCTCAAAAAAATTTCTTCATCTTGATTCTCTCTTTGTTACTGTGATTGAAAGTAAATAATCATATATGTGTGAATTATTTTTATCTAGCCAAAAAATCTAATTGAACTCCACATTTCCATCTTTTCCATATATCTTGTTCATATCTTTAGAATAAGAAAGACTTTCCATGCAATTGAACTCAACAAAACAAAAGAAACAATGGAGAGATAGAGAGTGTATGAAGGGTTCTCGAGAACTCAATGACAATTATAAACCTTTCTCCTTTCTAGACTGTGATGTGTTGCATTCTCATTTCATATGGTTAGTTCCTCCAATCTCTTAATCCTCACCTCTTAACGATTGAAGTAGTAAGAAGGAACGAATAAAGTAAACAATCTCAATCGTAACATCTATAATTTGGATACTATCCATAATTGAAGTCTACTATCAATAGAGTTGCAAAGAGAGAAAACTTGAGAATAAACCATCATAAACATATGTGGTGTTGCACCAAAAATATCAAAATCCATACAAGAAAACAAATGCAAGAATCGATGATTACCTAATTATTAGAAGAGATATACCCATTTTAAATTTGCCAAAGGTGTGCTTTGATGAAAATGATTTGAATCATGATTTATAAAGAGGTAGTCTTTAAAGGTGGTTAAGATTTTGCCTCGTGTGATACGTATTTACGATGGAAGGGTGTGAGTGTAAGGGTAAATAGACATTAATAAAAAAAATGGTAGGGGCAAAGAGGAAAGTGAAAAATTTCTTCCCTCCTAGCTCCTATTAATATAGTATGGATTTAAATTAATTAATTTAATATTCTTTTTAAAAAATAAATTAATTTAAATTAACTCATATATGAAAATCAAATTTATAATTTAGAAAATTATATTATAATTTAATTTAATATTTGAATTTAACTACTCAAGTTTCATAAATTAATTAATTATATTTAATAATTATAACTAGATTATCATTGATTAATTTTAATTCATTACTTTTTCATAAAATGTTATATCCATTTTCTCAAACTAATTTTGGTTGTTTTATTGGGTATTTTTCAAAATAGCAAAATGAACCAACATTGTGTTTATCAATGCCTATCATCGATAGAATAAAAATTTTGCCATATTTTATAAATATTTTCAGTATTTTGTCATTCATAATAATTTCTCTTGTTTTATTAATTAATAAATAATAATTATATAAATTTATCAAATTGTTTCATCAAGCCATGTAATAATGTAACATCCTTTTACAAATACTTGTAATTAACAATTTAATTAATACTATTATTTGATTATAACTAATTAATTTTACTCAAAACTTTGAATTGAATTTTATAAATTAAATACAAAAATAATTTATTCCCATAAAAATTATGATAAACATTCAAATATGGTCATCATCGTTTCTCAACAATCTTTTATGTTTTTTTATTCCTAGACATACTTAATTACTGAGCATCTTTAAAATCTTAAACCAAACGACCCCTAAGGGGCTGTTTGGCCCATCGGTTTGGCATTAGGTGAACTTAGCATTTGATGCCAAGCCCATGTTTGGCCCATGGGATAAAAAAAAAAAGTCAACCAGATAAATAGCAAATATTAAAGTTTACTTTGGACAAATAGCAAAAAATAAAATAAATTACAAAAATAGAAAAAGCGTGAGAATTAAAAAAAATAAAAGTAACAAATTGGTCTAAATTGCCCATACTATTAATAACATGTTAAAACTCCAAATACAATCTCTCCAAAATTTAAATACACAATCATTGAATCACACTTCCCAAACACTCACTCATTATAATACAACCTACCAGTTGGGCGAAATTCGACGACGTGCGACCGTCAGTGAGGGTCGATGCAACTGGTCAGAGAAAAGACATCGCAGCAGCAACTGGAATTTGCTGCGAATGAAGAACATCAACATAAAGGAGTTGACGCGACCGGAACGGACAGTGCGACGTCACACGAAGGGAGGGGCGACCAGCGATGCGCGTCGCGCGGCACAAGGGTTCTTCGACGACGTCGTCTGCGTGGTTTCGCAGCGACCAACGTGGTTTGACAGAAATTGAGTGGTGAACAGACTGCGTGCGGCAGACGAAAAAATATGAGGGGATGAGAATGTTATCGGCGACACTTCACGAGTGAAGAAGAAAATTGAAAAAATCATTTTTTTCTTAAATTCGCACACAAACTGAAATAACCCTAATAATTATTTACAATAAATAATAATAATAATAATAATAACAATACTTATTATTATTATTCTTTCATTTTTTTTTTTCCAAAACAGTTAAATATTTTCTCTTTCTTCAATCAATCAACTTATTTTTCTTTCCTTAATCTTTGCTCCACCAATTAATACTTCAACACATACCAAATACATAATTATATCTTTTTTTCACCAATTATCACTCCTCAAATTAAATAAATACATACAGCTATAACTATAACTATAACTATAACTATATATATATAATTTCTTAAACAAAAATCCATCAAATTCATTGGATGTTACAGGTGAAAAGATATTTCAAAAGGAATTGTAAATTTAAATAGTTTAAATATTAGATTGTTTTAATTAAAGGTTCAAATAAAAATTAAAAAGATATTCCAAAACGAATTTTAAATTTAAATTTAAATAGTTTAAATATTAGATTACCAATAGATAATAAAATATAATTAATATAATTAATATTAATTGAATGATAATAGATTAAATAAAAATAAATAAATACAGTTAAATTGTCGATTTTTCTCACAAATTACGGATTCCTTAACAGATTTCTTATTTTCATTTGTCTAACAGATTACGGTGAAATACCTCGTATTTCACGGGATTTCCCATCTCCAGCTATTATTGGTTGTTAATTCTAAATTAAATGTTTGTTTAATCATTTACCACAATTTTACGGGATTTTAATGCATTATAGTTGGATATCAAATAAACCTAATTAGATGTTTATTTAAAAACATAATAAATCTAACTAAATATAAATCGATTCAGGGATTCTTTTTTAATGAAATACAGTGTAATTGCACATACATTATATTTTTTTCTCACCAATTACCAAATTCAATATCTCTTATTTTCTTCAAATCTTCTAAAATAAATAATTAACATCTCAAATCCAAAATTAACCACAAAATAAATTCAACATTTCCATAAAATAATTAAGATAATTACAAAATTAAAATTATCGATTGTATTATATTTTGAAATGAAATAAATCTAATTAGATATTAATTGATTTTTAATTAAACACCTTAATCTTAGGGATTTGATTGTATTATATTTGGAAATAAAATAAATCTAATTAGATATCCAATTACCATCAAACACAATTTTGACTCTCTGTAAAGCCATCAATAATTTTGTTAATTTGTTGAAGTAATGTTTTAGATATATTGAAGTACTATAATGTTAACTTAAAATTTAATAATTAAACCAACAATGGGAATGTGAATATCAATCACAAATTAAAACTGAAACTAATAAAATAGATAAACAATGCGAATGAAATGAATCAATTTAATTGAAATTACAAATAAGAAGTAAATAAATTTAATTTAAAATAGTTTGAATTTATTCTATATTAAGTAAATAAATTTAATTTAAAATAATTTAAATTTGTTCTATATTTTGAATATATAATGATAACCGTAAATAACAAAATATCTTTAGGGATTTGATTAAATAATTATCAATTTATTTAAACAAATTCTATAATCTTAGAGATTTTATTGTTTTTTTCCATACGTGTATCACCTTTTCCAGATTTAATTCTGAAATACTAAGTTGAAATAATCATCTTAATATGTGGGATTTAATTGAATTATATATAGAATTTAATATATCTAGTTAATTAAACACCATAATCTTAGGTGTTAATTTTATTATAATTAGAAATAAAATAAATCAAAATAGATATTAATTAATGTTTCAATAAATACCATAAACTTAGGGGTTTAATTTACTTATATTTCGAACTACAATAAATATAATAATATACTTATTTAAAAAATAAATCTATCTGACTATATCTAAAACAATTCAAAATATTCTAACTACATAAAATACATTGTATTTAAATATATATCATTTAATAGTGAACAACACCGTAGAAACCGATGATACGCCAAATACACCTTAAAAAAACTGTAAGCAACACCGTGGACAAGTAAAACTGGAATATTAAAATTTCGGAAAAGCAGTTACACCCAGAATTGCTATTTTTCTTATTCCTCGAAAAATTTGCTATTTTTCTAACCACCTCCCCTCTTTTTTGCCATATCCCTGAATTTCTCAAAAATAAAAAAAAACTTTAATCCATGGGATAAATGGATAGGATTTCATAGTTTCAATTTTTCTCTCTTTCTTCCCATCTTCTTCACCCGTGAAGTTTTCTCCCTCTTTAATATCTCTTCCATCTTCTCACATTTCCTTCCTTACTTTCTCACAACAACTCTTTCTTTCACATCTCCTTCATCTTTTCTCTACTTTCTCACCTCTCCTTCCTTAGACAAATTTCTCTCTACTTCATCATGTTTCTCATCTAATACCACCATTGGAGACAACGAGAGGAAATCTATGAATATGACATCCGAAATCCATTTTGCGATTTTTTTCTAACCTTATTGTTGTCTTGCATGTCTACCGATGCTCCTCATAGGTATGTAATCTTTTTCTGTGTGTATTTTTTTAGCTCTTTTTCTTCAAATCTTGCAAAATCAACAATATTTTTTATTTTTATTTTTTACTTTTTTAAGCCAAAGTTTGGACTTAGGATTTAGGGTTTGTGGTATTCAACTTTAGAACATTTTGTTTTACTTTTTATGTTTTTTTTTTTTTTGTTCATTTTCTTTATGTACTTGCAAAATTAACAATTTTTTTGTTTTTACTTTTTTAAGCCTAAGCCAAAGTTCAATGTTAGGATTTAGAGTTTGTGTAACATTGATTCAATTTTTATAACATTTTATTTTATTTTTCTTTGATTTAGGGTTCAAAGTGTGTTTGTTTTGCTCTTTTTCATTTGATCTACTTGTAAAAATAACAATTTTTTTCTTTGATTTAGGGTTTGTGGTGTTTAATAATTCTGTGTTTTTTTTCTCTTTATATTTAAACTTTTTTTTTTTTGCTCTGGATCTATATCTTTGTTTATATCCACTATCTTAGAAACTACTTGATGACATAATCCACCTTTTGCCGCTTTTTGGAAGTTGTGGTTCCTTTGTTGTTATTTCTTTAGACAACATTAGATTTCTATAATTTTAGGGGCATGGTAGAAGGTTGGTTTTGGATGATTGAGATTCTGTGGGCGAGGTTCTTTGATGTACATTGCATGTTAATTTCTAACTTTTATTAAGGCCGATGATGAGTAATTTCTCTCAATGACTACAAATCCTAATTGAGGCCTATGTTATTTTAGTAACATTATTTGTTATTTGTTGGACTACTTGTGGTTTCATTTTTATTCTAATTTGTTTGGATTGTTTATACACCTATGATAAACAATACTGTTTTGATTAGTATTAGTGTTTATTTTTTCTATATTATTTTTTTTTCCAATTATGTGGTGGTTGGCATGTATTAAATTGGGAATTGACAAATTTGTTGTGATTTGACCCAAGGTTAATTTTTATATTTACTTCTACCTACAATATTTGGTAGTTGAGAGATTTAAAATCAGAACTCTATTACTATTTTTATTTTTTAGAGTATTTGTATTCAATATGTAGTAATAATTTCTTCATTTATGATGGTGGTTAAGTGATTTGAAAATTAAATTTATTTGTTAACTACCATTTGAACTTATTTTTCGATATAAATAGATCACTTCTCCTTCAAAAACACACTTCTCTGTTTTGTATATAAAATTTACTCCATTGAAGTTGAGGTCATAGCACTACCTGTTCTCTTTGAGTGGTAAACTATTTTTCATCTATCTTTGTATAGGCTTTGCTCTCTATTATTACCATATATTGTTTTTCTTAGACTATTATTTTTCTCATAAACTAATGCACTTTGTTTTTCCATCTTCTTTGATATTTTGTTTGGGTGTATGTGAATTTATCTTTATCAATACTTACTTTTACGTTCAACTACCATGAAGTGAGCTTAATTGTATACAAGGTAATTACTTTTAACAATATTTCATCAATAATTTTATACTATAATTCCATTTATCCCATCTCGTTGATTTTTTTTGTAGGTCCATCTTGTCTTGCCTTGCAACTCAGTTAATCTTAGACTCCCCACTGCGTATTGCGCTTTTTTCCTTCTCATATTTGTACATGGACTTTTGCATTTTTAATTTCTTTGTTAGTACATTCATGTTTTGTTTATTATGATTGTGTTATATTTGTAATATTATTTATTTAAATTTTTTAGACTACTTTGTTTAAAATGTAACTTCTAATATTAATTTTGTCTTTTTATATTGTTGACTTGTTATAATAGAAGCAAAATGGTTACACACATGTTTTTTATAAACAAAAAGTTGCCTTGAAATCGTTCTTTGAGAATAACAATGATATTCAGTTGTGATAGAAAGCAAATGAGATGAGTATATTTGTAACTTTTCTCTTAAAAAAATTTTGCCTAAAAAATAACTATGGTAGTTGATGTGATATTGATTTCTATATAAAGAATAATGTTTACTAACTACATAAAAATTGTACAAAATTGAATTTTAAATACGAATGTTTCTAACTTGTTTTTAAAAAAGCAAAATTAAATTATAAAATTTTAAATTTCCTATAAAATTTAAATTTCAAAATCTTCTATAAATATGTTGTATAAATGACAAATAAGATTAAAGAAGAAAAGCTAAATTTGTTACAAAATAATATTTAAAAACCTTTGCTGTAAAAAAAAAAAGGAAAAAAAGAAATACTCTCGTACTTTTTTAAAGTAAGACTAAATTATAGATTTTATAAATTTAGATTTAGGTTAGTTGAAAAACTAAAAATTTTAAATCAAGTAAATCACACAATTTTTTTTCTTAAAAAGACAACATTGTGTTTTTTAAAAACAAAACTAAATTAAGAATTTTCAAACTTCATAACTAAGTTTTATGGAAGAAATGGGCTATAGAATAAGAAAAAGTAAGACAATTTTTTTTTACTAAAACTAACAAAATAGGAATTAGATTTACACTAGCATTATGGGTACCAAGATTGATATCGTTCTTTGTCGTTCGTAAATTTAGGGGACATTACACCAACCTTAGTTATGTCACAATAGCAAAAGAGCTTGAACCATCAATGTAGATTGTTGTTGTGTTAGGGAACCCAATGTTATATTGACAATATTTAGGACTTTAGGAGTCTCGTGTAGTAGGAACTCAATTGTTTTTGTTTTGTCAGAAATCTATCGTTAATTAAAGTACTAAGATAGCGTGGACATAGAATCACACGAGTTGATTGCAATACTTAATGTCATTTGCGCAACACAACAACAATGGATGCTTATGTTCAATATGATTATGAGACTTGGAGACAGAAGAATAGAAACTCAATCACCACACCTTAGACACCAAATTAGGCAACTTAACTTTTTTCGTCTGATTCATGAAAGCGATCTAGCTTATCTAGAGAGTACACGGATGGATCAAAGATGTTTTCTATCTTGTGTACTATGTTAAGAACAAGAGGGGGCTTGGAAGCCACTTAATATGTGGACGTTGAAGAGATGCTTGCGATTTTTTTTTGCATATTGTAGGACACAATGTTAAGAATAGGATAGCTCGATGACATTTTGCAAGGTCCAGTGAGACAGTGTCGAGACACTTCAATGTTGTTCTTAATGCAATTCTTAAACTCCATGAAGTCCTTCTAAAGCAACCTGATCTAGTGACCCATTCATGTCCGCATGAGAAGTGGCGATGGTTTCAGGTGTATAATCGACCCACCCACTACTTTACAATGGATATGTGCTTGTATGGAATGACGAATAAAAAACTTTTTATCCCTTAACAAAATTTTATAGGTGCATTAGATGGTAGACACATCAAGGTGAATGTAAGTGTGAGTGATCACCCAAGGTATAGGTCTAGAAAGGGTGATGTTACCAGTAATGTACTTGGTGTGTGTTCGCAAAATGGTGAGTTCATATTTGTCATGTCTGGATGGAAAGGGTATGTATCTGATTCGAGGGTACTTAGAGATGCAGTGTCACAACCTACTAGTCTAAAAGTCCCAAGGGGTAAGATGATGCATTATCTCCACATAGTCGTGACCATCTGCCCATTTCTTCTAGTGTACCTTAATAATTCATAATGGTCGCAACATGGGCAGGTTACTACTACTTGTGTGATACTGGTTATCCGAATGCTGAAGAAATCCTCACTCCATACTGAGGTCAATATTACCATCTAACCGAATGGCATGGAGGAAACCCACCAACATGCCTAAAAGAGCTATTTAACATGAGACCTTCCTCTACTAGAAACGTTATTGAGAGAGCATTTGGATCATTGAAGGGTTGGTGGGCCATTCTACGATGAAGATTCTATTATCCTGTTGACATACAATGTAGGATAATAACGGCATGTTGCCTCTTACATAACTTGATACATAGAGAAATGGGTTTAGAGCCAACATTTGAGGAGGCACATCTTGGTGAGGTGATTTAAGTGAGATGAACACTGAGAATATAAACTTTGTGGAAATGACTAATGTTTGGACTAAATGGAGGGATAATCTTGCAAATCAAATGTTTGAGGATTGGAATAATGTATGACTAATATATGTAGTTTAGTTTTTCATATAATTTTGTTGTTTTATCACATGATCTGTATTTAAACTATTTTGTGTGTGTAATTGGAGTTAGAAATACATGGGGGGTTCCTTCTAAATTTGAGAACTATGTATATGTCTTCTATACTTTTTTTATACATTAGCTTTACTAAAATTCATGTGCTAATTTAGATGGCGTCGACAAATTTAAAAGCCACTAAGCACAGGTGGACAACCATTAAGGATGAGGCATTAGTTGAGTGCTTACTATAACTAGTGGAGGAAGGAGGCGGGAAGGCTGATAATGGCACATTAGGTCTGGGTATTTGGTACAAGTACAAAAATTAATGAAAGAAAAAATTTCTGGAAGCAACAAACAAGTAACTCCAAATCTATAGTCGATAGTGAAAATTTTGAAGAAGTAGTACATTGCCATAGAAGAGATGATGGGGCCAGCGTGTAGTGGGTTTGGTTGGAATGAGGAACGAAAGTACATTGAGGCAGAGAAATTCGTGTTCGATGACTGGGTTAAGGTAAGACGATGAATATAATTCATACTTTCTATAAAAATAAAATAAAATATACCGACATTTGTTAACTCCATGGAGGGACACCCCAATGCTAGAGGTCTACTGAACAAACCATTTCCTTACTTCTATGACTTGGAAATTGTGTTTGGTAAAGATAGGGCTACTGGTGGTAGGTGTAAGACACCAGCTGAAATGAGCTCACAGACTGCAAAAGATATTGAGGAAGATAACATGGATATTAATCTCTAAAATTTTGATATTTCAAATCCACAAGGACTCGAGCATACATGGGGGGAGGACATGTCATCCACTCCAACAAGTAGGACACATGATGCAGGATCATCCAGGCCGAGTAAGAAAAGGCAGTCATATTCAGGAGACTTCATGGACACATTTCACGCAGGTATGCGAGAAGCTTCCATGGAAATTGGGAAGATTTTTACATGGCAGACATAAAAAATGGAAATCGAATCATAGCTACGCAAACAATTATATGCTACATTACAAACTATTCCTTGAATGGACATGGATGATTGTTTGGTTGTAGCTAAGTCTCTATTACCTAATCTCACGATGTTGCACTTGTTCCTTGACTTTCCAGTAAAATGAAAGTATAGAAAATACATACGTATCTTAGGAAGGCAACCATAATCGTTGGTAAATGTAACTCTATTTGACTTTCGCTTTTGTTGACCCTTTTGGTTATGCTTACTTTTGAAACCTCTTAGACCCTTTTTGATGTTGCTTAAGCAAAACTTTTGTAAACCACATTAGATTGTATGACTTGTTATATTTTGTGGATGGTTTGTAATATTCCTAATTAAACCATTCATGTTAATGCAAATGTAATCAGAATTATTGTTATTGAATGTTAAAATTTCTTGTTTTTACATTATAATCATGAAAATCAATAGAGTAAAAAAAAAAATGAATTGGTGGTATAAAATATGAAAAAAAATCAAATAAAATTAATACAATATAAATTTAGGATGTATAATTCACAAAAAAGAAAAAACACACACACACATTAGCTAAACCTAGGAATCCAAAACCAGCACCCCAAACTAGAGATGTCCACGGGGCGGGGACCCGTCCCCGCCCCTATATTATTCCCCATCCTCGTTGATTCCCCACGGGGAATGGGGCGGGGATTCCCCAAGGAAAATTCCCCGTTGTTTTTTTAAAATTTTAAATTTGTAATTTTTCTCATTATTTATAAAAATTATATCTAACTACTAGAAAATTTTAAATATGAAAGGAACTTTCATCTATTATCAAATACATTAAATACTTCAAAAGGACATTCATCCATAAATACACAAAT
>JBBPDJ010022584.1:0-21715 GCA_037974625.1 Cucumis cinereus | reverse complement strand
AAAACTTGTTGTGTGTGCGTTGGAAGACAAAAGGCATGAGACTGAAACAAAAACAAAAGAAATATGTGAAGAAGAAATGTGTACAAACATTTATGAGAGAAAAGCCAATAATGTGAGTTTGGAAATTTGTGAGGATGACAAAGGAGTTTGTTTTCTGATAGGTGAACTTCCACCAAGTTTGCCTAGTTTTTCCTTTGAATTCTTGCAGAAAGTAAAAGTATTAAAACAAACTCCATGAGTGGTCCAAGTTCTTTTGATGGTCACAAATTAAATGAAGATTTGAATTACCAATATTTTTTCAAAACTAGGAGGAATCCAAGATGGTGTCTACCTTTGACATCTCATGACTTAGATGATGTTTTGGAAGGGAGACCAACCAAAAGAAGTCCAAGGAGATTGACATTATTCTCTTCTCATGACTTCAAGACTGCTTTACAAGACTTCGATTTAGATTCGAGGACGAATCCTGCAAAAGAAAGAAAGGATGATATGAACCGACCAAACATCAAATTATTTATTAGACTTTATTTAATAATTGTGATGTATTTTTAATATTTTTAATATTTTTCAATTTTATCTTTTTATCTTTTTTAATAACTTTTTTTTAAAAAATGGATAATTTAGTCTTTTCCCATTGAATTAAGGTTTATTGGGAAGCTATTTAAACCTTGCCTTTAGGTTATTTTAAAGAGTTTTTTGATAATTAAAGATTTAGGGTTTTCTAGAATGAAAATTCTTTGGTAGATGACAGAGTCTCATCGCCGCCTTTTTGCAATTCTTGATTTAGGGTTGCAAGCCAAAAACATTCAGGTAAGTTTGATCACCTTGCTTGAGGAGTGTTCGAACTTGGACTGAGCAATTAGTTCTCTTTATCTCTTGGTCTCGATCAAAGAGTAATTCAAATCTAATACATTCTCTTGGGTTTTTGTCAAATTGATTTGAGGGTTTTAGAATTTGTTATTAGGGGTTCGCCAATTGGATTCCTAATTTACAAATCCTAAAGTTTACCCTAATTCAATGAGAAAAGACTAAATTATTCATTTTTTAAAAAAATTATTAAAAAAGATAAAAAGATAAAATTGAAAAAATATTAAAAATACATCATAATTATTAAATAAAGTCTAATTAATAATTTGATGCTTGGTCGGTTTATATCGGGATGGAAACGGGAAATATTACATTCCCCAACCTCGACCTCGACCTCGTCCTCGTTCCCACCCCGATTATACTTTATTTAATTATTTAGTATAATTATGTAAGGTTATGTTGTTATCATTATATAAATAATATATTTAAACTTCAAATTTGGTTGTTTATTGGTCAAGATAATGAAAATGTTAAATTCAATATTGAAACGTAGATTATACATGTGAATAATTTGATTTACGTTTTTTTTCTTTTTACTGAAGAGTTTGTTAGTTTTTTAGGCTAAATTTTGATTTTGAAATTCAATTGTCATATAAAACTACCAATAATAAAAAATTTAGTGATAGATTTAATTATTTCATTAGAATCTTCTTACATTAATGATTTAAATTAATTGATTTTTTTATAAATAAAAATAAAAATAACGGGAAAATATTTCCCACGATCCCCTCAAATTCCCCATGGGAAATCCTCACCCCGATCCTCGTGGAAAAATTTGCGGAAATGAGGAATAAAATGGAAAGCAGAGATGAGGATGGAGAATGACATCCCCGACCCCACACCGACCTGTGGACATCTCTAATTATAAATATTAAGAAATAAATTCATATTATCTTAGTCATAATGATCATTAACTAAGTACAAATATAATTAATTAATTAAGTGATAGTTTTATTTCATTGGTTCTTTACCTTTTATTTAAAAATAAGTATGAGTATATATGTGTATATATAAACTAATTTATTATATTAAATTCAAAAAAAGTATATATTAAATTTTTTTTAATATATATATATATATATATATATATATATATTAATTTATTAAATTGGAATATTTAAATGCATGCACTATAATTTAAATTGTAATGTAATTACATAAAGCACAAATTTATTTTTCATGTAATTAATTTAAATTAATTAATTATAATAAATATAAAAAATAAAAAAAATGTATTAAAAGAGAAAAGAGGGTGGCATGAAGAAAACCATCATTTTGGATGGGTATAGTTCATAGCCATAAGCTACAAAACCTTAACCAAACAAGAACATGTTTATCTCTTATCTATTCCCACCCTTATTCCTATCCCAAACTCCTCAATCCAAACGGCTCTTTAGTGTTTTAAAATGATACATGTGGGGAGTTAAATGCTCTTACCCCACTAACCATTCCGTATTGGAAGGGAGTTTGACTAATTATTAATTTAACTTAAATTTAAATTAAATCTAATTTAATTTTAAAAAATTAAATGAATAAATAATTAATCAAATTAACATTTATTTATTTTTAAATTAAATATCTTGTATTTAATTAATTTAAGACTTGTTTATATTTAATAACCTATAGTTTTAATATAAATCTCATTCACATGTGAATTTAACATGAACCAATTCATATTATTTAATATTTCAATCTCAAATATCATTCTCTCATGCTATATAGTTATAAATTTGAATCTAATATAAACAAACTATATATTATAATGTACTTTATACTTAAATTAAATTGTATCATATACAATAAATTCTCTTACAATAATTTGAACATTTCAAATTTGCAACACGTAAATCCTTGTTTAATCTCGTTAAGAGCTAGCAGATGGACCTAATGGACCTAATGGACCTACAACTATAAGCTCCAATGGTACAAGATTAATTAATTAAAGGGTATCCTACAGTTTCCTCCATTAGATTGCACCATGATATTTTTATGATCTGCCTGTGTGTCCTCTTGAAGCGATCATCCCTTTGAAGGCCTGCTCATAGGTGTTAGAACAACGAAAACTCCAGTAATAGATAGACTTTCTTAGGTTAATCTTCAGCAGTTGTCTTTCTTATTGGTAGCCTGCTAAAGTATACCTCTGGAATTTGAATATGGTGGGATCACACTTATGAGATGAGTTAAGATAGTTAATAAAACTTTGACCAAATGAATGGTAGCGAATGACTTCAGGAATATGAGTTATTTCGACATTAGCAATTAGCTGAGATTGTCTCAATTCTCGGGAGGAGTAGCTGATCATCCTTCGGTGACTGTTGCTCTAAACTTCTGAAGTTCGTTGCAAAAAATAAATCATTTGCTTGATTAGAGTTCTTCGATTGTTTTTTTTTAATTAATTGGATTATTTGTGTAATAAATTAGGAAAAATATAACTAATACGATTAATTGTTTGTTAGTTATTTTAGCCATTGTGTCTGACGTACTGAGCAAGAAGCATGAAGCCATGGTCACTGCACGTCAGATCATGGACTCCTTCAAGAAGGTGTTTGAACAACCGTCCATTCAGATCCGACACGAGACTATAAAATACATTTATAAAGCACGTATGAAGGAGGGTCAATCTGTTAGAGAACATGTTTTCGACATGATGGTCCACTTGAATGTGGTAGAAATGAATGAGGCGGTCATTGACGAGTAGAGTCATGTGTTCTTTATCATGAAATCTCTTTCGAAAATCTTCCTTCAATTCTGCAACAATGCAGTTATAAACAAGATAGTGTCCAACATGACTACCCTCTTTAATGAGTTGCAGACTTTTTTGTTTCTTATGAAAAATAAGGGACAGAAAGAAGGAGATGCAAATGTTGCCCATTTCAGGAGGTTTAGAAGAATTCATCCTTTGAAACCAAGTCTCTGTGGAGTTCAATGTTCTAAAACTTGTAGTATAGTAAATGTAATTCATTGACCGTTATTAATAAAGTGTAATTATTCTAATTTCAATAAAGTATTATCGATTATTTTATTAATTTCGTCCTTTTAACCTAAATTCAATAAACTAGCATCCTAAGCTGTTTTTTGAGCCTTGAGCTGTATGTGGAGACATACAGGGATCAATGATCGAGATATAACTTAAAAGGTCTATAGCATCGGAGTAAGGTTAGGTACCTTATCCTAGTAACACTATGGATATATACGACCCACTTTGTATTTGATACAAACATAATAGTCCAACGCGTTCGTGTTGTGACATGCGAGTAGGGGTATCATATGTAATGAGTTTGCATAAGATGTAACTTCGTTGACTTGTGTTCGATGTCGTATATGTGTATGGTATGCGATAATAATCAGAGATATGCAATGAAATGACTGTGCGTACAAGTTTTTCTAAGATTATCTAAGTATAAACAAAATTAGGTACCTGGTAAGTTCAAGTTTTCCTAACCTAGATGTTTTTTCGAAAAAATAAACAAATAAAGTGATGATTGGATGAATTTAATAATAGACTATACTACTTTATATAACTTAACCTAGTCTACCTAGTTGTGATGTGATGAATGGATGTGTGTTAGCTAACCTCAAAGTGGTGCAAGTATTGTGTTAAGTGAATAAAGTGGTAAACAGAATTGAAGAAGTCATCCTAATCTATTCATAAGCATGATAATTTCATGCACTCAACAGTAATTAAGACAAGCAACTTTTCGACGCCTTGATGCTACAAATATTCTATTTCTAGATATAAATGATGCACTGATAATGACATAGATTTATTGTTGTTTTTAGGTTACTCTTTATCTTTGCTTACTGTGGTCTAAGCTACTTACTCTTTTGAGCAGTTGACTACCTTTACTTTTAACATACTCTTTTGATGTGTTCATGTATATAGCTTGATGAAGATCAGATAAAATGAACATTACCATATTTACCTATAGATTAATTTCTAACTCCCTAACCCATTAGTGACTTTAGCTACTCATAAAACTTAAAGAAACTAAAGATATGAAAATGGATGCAAATAAGTATTCATATTCATAAATCAAATGTTTACACAGATTGAATTAGAAAATACAAACACAAATTCCTCCCTGTAGTGGAGCTTAGACACGTTTCAAAAGCCTACAACTGCATAGGATCTTCAATGCATATATGGCTCTCCACACCTTATTGAAACTCAACTATGCGTCAAAAGAGATGAATTTCCCTTAGCACTGCTTCTGGTTTAGGCATTGGGACGTCTTCTATTCGTTTTTTATTTCATCACTACGATGAACAATACCATGCAATCAAAAAATTCAAATAGTACAATTTTGTAAACACTGAACGTATATCATGCACAAAATATAAAATACAAGTATAAATGATATTTTGTTTTCTTTGTGTTTCTCACAAAAATCATAAGAGTTGGACATATAATAACACGTATTTTGAGATGCTATCACACCTACAAATTTAAGATAATGTTTGTTCTTAAGCAATTACTCATACCCTCGGCTTTGAATTTCCTTAATGAGATACAATATCTAGACTCCTCACAGTGTAGCTAACTCCTACCTTTATCTAACTAATGTATCACCTCAAAGTTAAGAAATTCTACTTATAAAAATATTTCAAAAATTTCAAATGCAAGCAAGTTTAATCCTAAAACATCATTTTCTCAACACCAAGATGTGCTTATGCATTTATTTTAGAATGCAATTGTTAGTTACATACACAGGTGTAAGGCCTTACAAAACTTGCACATATAATACAACACTTTACTAACTAAGACGTTGATCAGGACATCTTTGGTATTCTATGAATCTGTTCCTCATCACAACCACAATTGTTATCATCACTTCAGACATGAGAGCTATGCTCTTCTTTGTGACCACTTCTTACCAAGTATTGTCCATGTCTTAGCAACAACATTGGAGTTCAAATAATATACAACAATTTTTTTATACAAGAAACATATAGTACATAGAAGCTAATTTACAACGAAATTTTAATTTTGACCTATTTTGGCCGCATACCCTCAAATTTGAGAGGCAACAAGGTCTTAATTGTTGAAATTCAGTTATAAGACAACCTTAGATAGTTTATGAAAATTAGGTTTGAGGGAAAGCTTGTTCGCATTGAAGATGTATAAAATGTTTCTAAGTAAAATGACTTAAAGTTAAGTTTCAACATTTATCAGAATTAGGCTAAGTGCTAGCTACCCCTAAGCAATCATTGAAGTTTAAGGCTACCACATATTAAGAAGGAAAAATACTAAGGAAAAAATAATAATAAAAGCATTCAGCACAGAGACAAAAAGTTTAAGACCTCAAAACAACTTTTATATTATAATTTGTTATGTAGTGCGGCGTTACAAGTTGTTTTACAAAAACTGATTCCGTCAAAGTAAAAGAAAAATTTAAAAAGATTACCCTTCCTATTCGCTGTTCTCTGTATGTTGGTTTTTCTGAGGTGGTGCTTCATCTTCGCTAGGAAATCGAAGTGGTTGGTGAAGATGTCTTGGAATGTTCTGGGCAGAGATGCGTTGAATATAGATATCATGAATGTAATTCATTAATATTTTGAACTATGCGTCCTGTCGTTCCACCTGGTTCCTCATAAAATTTCTTCTTTCATTGACGAGGGTTCAGGATTTCTTGCTGTTGGCATTGGAGCTTATTGAGTTGCTCATGATAATGCACAACAAGTTCATGAAGCATTTGTCTTTCATGTTCGTCTACGTTTTGGCTTTGGACAAATGCATCATATTTGTGCTCCAAACTATGCTTTGAAGGAGCATCCCAAGGTTCGTTGTGATTCTTGTGACACTGGTAGTGAAAGGCTGATGTATTCTCACTGAAGGAAGTCATCCAACCTATCACGTCTATATCTTAAAACTTGGGCATTAATCTCATGGTCTGCTACGAGTTGTTCTGATATGGATCCCATCTTGGCTCGCCATCTTCCACGCCTTGGTGGAATGGATCATCAACAATGAGGAAAGTGAAGGGGTTGTTGTCTAAGCCAATTTGGAGGTTGTGGAGATCAAGCGATTCAGTCTCATGTAGAGATAAGGTGTCCAAATGATCTAAGCGTTCAAGATAAAAAAACTCCATAACTCGTGTCTTCAACAAGTTTTTCGTGAGAAACTAGACTTTTCTTATCTCAGGGAGATTTTTGAGGAGGTGGTATGTTTTCCTTTTCAAATGGAGGAGGTAGAATTTCATCTTCCGGAGAAGGCGATGGGATATCATTTATGAGAGGAGGTGGTGAAGTTCTTGATTGACTAAGGGAAGATGTGTGGTAGAAGGAAGTTGGATAATGGTGGGGTCTTGGGTTTTTAGGGAACGGCTTATTGGAAGAGGATTGGCTGAGGCTGACCTCTCCTTTAGTGCTTTATTTTTTAGTGTTTGCTCCCCATTCTTTATTAACCTGTGCTTCTTGACGGGGGGAGAGTGTGGTGACTGGAAGGTATACGCTTTTTACTTTTCCTTGCTTTGTGGTGTCTCTTCAAAATATCACATATTATATTTAAGTAAACATTTAAGAATGTTATGTAATGCGATAGCTTGAATTGTCATTGCATGGTCAACCTCTTTATTTGGGAAAACGTTGAGGACAAGTCTCTCTATAGTTTAGGACAGGAACAAATAACCTTCTTTTTTATCGAAACATCCTCTTATTTCTGCAGCTAGAATGCAGCCAACGTCTATAGAGATGCATCAGATGATGCAATAGATGGTCATGACTCAATTTAGTGACACCCATTTATCATGTGTTGTGGGTATCAACTTCTTCTTCACAAAATATAGCCAAACATTGACTTTTGAGTCAGACTCTTGACTTCCAATTTCTTACATCCCTGTGGTGTTATGTCCCTCTCAACTCCAATCTCTTACTTCCAATATCTTCCAAAGTCTATAGAGCATTTTTTCCATTCAGGTGAGAAATTCTTTGAACGTAAACTTGCAAAGGAAGACAGAATCTTTACCTCCTTCTCCGTCAAAATCGACCAAGCCCAAATTCATTAGTCCTTGAGAACCAAAAGCTTCAACCCAAAAATCCCTTCAAAATGCTAACCCTGCATATTCTGAGCACGTTGTCATACCTAATGGTTCTGAGTTAGGGAAAGCGCAAAGATTATTGGAGTAGGCGGTCAGTGACACGACAATAACTCCAAGCGAGGCTAGAAAGAGGTATGAGGAAGAAGTTTTTGGAGATTTGGTCAATCTTAACTATAAGATGAAGGGAGATAAGGAGCTGTGCTTAATCAACCATGTAAGGTGGATGTTGAGAAGAAACGACGCAAGGAGAATAAGAAAGAGAAACATAAGAAAATTGAGAAGAAAAAGGAGGAAGTGATAAAGCGTCTTGTGATCCCAGCCAACCTTGAAATGATTGAATTCAATATAGAGGTTGACAATGATGATTACATGGTTGACGTCTTCGCCTTGCTGAAAAGAAAACAAGAAGAATGGAAAGCAAAAGGAAGGCACCTCTGAGCCTATTCCTGAGTCTAAATTTGAGAGGATGTTGTGCCTGGCAACAGAGATAAAAGAGAAGATGCACCAAGAGCTTTTACAACTTAAGGTAAGAGCCAAAGAATTTAAAGTAGAAGTTGAACAAAAGAGGGATATTCATCCTAATAAATGCGAGGAATTGCTAAAAGAGGTGGACTATGTACCTATAGTGAAAACTAAGAGAAAGGCGGCCAAAAGTCCAAGTGAGGAGCTCGTTAAGCAGTTAAAAAATGAGCTGACAATTGAAACCATTAGAAGTCTACCCACCGCCTCTACCAAAGAAAAAAAATGAAGAAACCCTTTCATAAGGTAGTCAAGCGTGACTACTACTTAGAAGGTCAAGTGTCTATGTGAATGAAGGTACAAAGTATATGAATTAAAATAAATATTTTAAAAAGACAAGTACTAAAATAAATCAAATGGAAAATATTGTGATTAAAGAAGTATCTAAATCTTAACTAAATGAGGACTTGGAACATCAATATCATGTGATTCTCTTTTTGTAGAAACAAATATACGTAGTATTAAATTCTATGGTAAATACTTTATATTAGTTGAGCAGCGTTCTTATTGGAGTTGTTTGTGTTGTACAAAACCTAGGGTGAAAGATCAAATATAATACCTCAAGAATAATAATATAGGTTCATACACCTATACTTATGTTTGGCCTTATTTTCATAAAGTTTAACACGACTGATAGTTGTGTTTTATGTTAACTTTTTGAAAAATAATGAAAATTTAGAGGGAATTTTAGTAGATAATATATTTAAGGAAAGTTTGGCATACCAACATGGGTTGAGTTGATTTGTGTTTACCAACTCAATGTTTGACCCACCAACTTAAAATGTTTAGACAGTAAATTAGATTATTTTATCTTTTGGGATTAAATCCTTAAATCTCATGGTTCTCGTTGTTTGTATTTTGTAAATAATGATTTTTTTTTTTTAATTTTGACTTTTAGATTGCATTAACTCAATCCAATATACTAAGATCTAAGGTTATTTAATATAGCTTGAACAATATGTGATAGACATACAAGTGGATCATGTTTAAGTAATAACTTGAATGATTTGCACATATGAATAAGGTTGGACGCATTATTCTGGTATCACTACGGATACGGTCCACCTCATATGTTGCAAGAGTTGTAGGTATTATAGACGATTCGATCCAAATTGTTCATGTTAAGGCATGTGAATGGGGGTATAAGATTAGACCAATAAATGACTAATCTCTCTCTATAACTATTGAAATCTCTACTCTAATGTCTTTTAATTTATTAGTTGATTAATTTAATTTTTACTTACGCAATATTAATTTATGCATTAACCAAAAAAATGCAAGGTAATTATTATATGTAGTTTTGAACAGTATGTAGTTGACATACGAAATGGATCATGCTCAAGAAATAACCTAAAGATATGTAGTATATGGATAAGGTAATTATCCTAGTGACACTATAGATAGGACCCACTTTGTAGTAGTTACAAATGGTTTGATCCAAATTGTTCATGTGGAGACATGTGAGTGGGGTACCCTATACAAAGAGTTTGTATAAGACCAAACAACGAAATATCTAAGTCATCCTTGTAAATCTGTTAATCATTAGGGATTTATCTAAGTCTTTTGATTTGCATGGGTTAGAGTAACCCTAGTTGCCGATTCAATAAGCCTACCATATTTTATACTTGATTAAATAGGAAGTTGGGAACATATATTCACTAGATGAAATTTGCTCATTTCATTACCTATAACGGTAAGTAAATGAGCAGTTCCCTTAACTGTTGATTTCAGGTCTTGAACAAGGAGCCTCACCCTCTCAGTGGTCCAAGAGGGCCTTAATGAAGGAAATTGGATTTTTCGCAGAAGCGTGTGATCATCGTGTAATACAAAAATCAGTTTTTATCACAACAAAAAATAGCAACTAAACTAGATTTAGCTAGGATAATTAAACATCCCCACAACCTAAGCATGCTACTAGGAAAAGAGAAATGGAGAAGTAAAACTTACCCTTGTAGATTCTAAAATTTACGTAATCCAAACCTTCGCCCTTACAAACACGTTCTTCGTCACGTACAATGACACCACTATGAGATCTTTCCCGTTACTCTTGAATCGAAAGTAGTTAGAAGTGTGGGTCGTAACTCTAATAAATAGGAAGTGGGATTAAGAGAATCTTGGAATTTTTGCGTTCTTGAGAGTGTATATTGTAGAGAGTGGTAAGAGTAGAAAGAAATGGAAGCTAGGTACAAAGGCATGTTTGTCTCACAACAATTCCTTTTGCAACGAATGCATTAAACCCTAAAAGGGGATATAAGAATGTAATTTATACATAGGGAGTGAATCCCTCCCTTCCCAAAAGCCCTAATCTCCATCTTTTTAATAAATCTCTTGATTTATTTAAATAACCATTAATTAGTCAATCATTATATATCAAATCACATATAATATAAAATCAATTAATACACATAAATATCCCATTTTCATATGTAGTACAATCTCTTTATTTTATAATTTCGTATGAATCTTATTCATATCAATCAAATATTCGAATTTCATTCAAAGATAACTCTCTAATTATATAGTTTGGATTATTGATCATTTCTATTATTAATTATTTCAAGCAGTTTACCAAAATACATTACACTTTATATTAATCACATTAATATGAAATTTCTTTAATCAATTGGAACAATTCAAATATAATAACTCCTTATAATTATCCGTGGTGAGCTAACAGTGGGACGTAGTGGACCTACAAATTAGAAGTTTCAATGATATAAGATTAATTAATTAAACTATTTTAATTCAATATTCATTAACTACCAATCATTTCACTCTTAAACTCACTAACTTTCACTTTCACATTCTTTCACTCTCTGAATTAAACATTAAGGTGTGTATGTTAAGCACCACAATGATGTGCAAGTTTTCTCGTCGTAGATCACATATACATTCTTATTTCCCTTCAAACAAATTCATTTTTGTGTCACGTGAAGGTCAAATGCATTTTTCTTATTTGGATCTTGGTACCAATAGGCGATGCCATTTGTGGGAAAAAAACTCATTTTAGTTTGTTTTTATTTTGATATTAATTCAATCCTTACGTTTCAATTTTACCCTTGAGATTTAAGTTTTGTTTCAATTTGATTCTAAGGTTTCAAGATTTATATTTTTCAATCTTGATTTTTCACTAAATAGTTAGTTTATCTTTCATGTCAATGATGTCCATTCATTAATTTAAAAGAATTAATTAAGCTAAACTATTTTTCGTCATTGTTAAAACTAAACTTAAAATTACAAATTACCGTATAATTATTTTAAAATAATATATTAATAAACATTAGTGCTAGTGACTGAAAGCAAGTATTTTATGAAACATTTACATTAGGGCCGTTGGACTAGGAAAAGTTGGTGTAAACAACTCAACTTCAATAGCAAACACTAATAGAATTCAATATTCCTCTCTATCACTACTTTTTACATTTATCGAGTAGTTTTATCTTTCATCTCTTTCTTTACTTTTCACATTTATTGAGTAACTTCATCTTAAAACTTTACACCTCAAACATAAACTTAGAAACTCTAATATATTAACTCCAGATTTATTAATTAATTTTACTCAATGTCCCAAAAGACTCATAAAAGTGTAAAATCTTGAAACCTTGAAATCAATTGAAACAAAACTTAAATTTCATTAGTAAAATTGTAACATTTTGAAATCTAGACGTTAAATTGAAATCAATCATAAAATTGAAGAACTAATTGTATATAACATCTTTACAACTTAAAACATCGAATAAAATCTAAACCTAAAACTCAGAGACAAGAAACAAAATTTTACTAATCTTTGTTATAACCAATCACATAATACCACTTATTTTTAAAGGTCGGCTGCTGATGTATGAAAGGAAAAGTCAAATTTGGAATTTTCATCTTAAACCCTGATTCTGCCAGCAATTGCGACACATATTGATGAGAATTCACTTAAAGAAAATTTATATTTTTCCGGGAAAGTCATCCTCTAACATTATCATATATAATTAATTAAGTACGGATATTTTCTGTTGAGACCATATACAACGTGACAGTCACTATAAATACACAACTTTTATATATATATATATATATATATATATATATATATCCTTGGACAAATTGTATATTAAGTGAAGAGAAATGGGGAGACCAATTGTTGCTACCATTGGAGGTGCTACCACGTCCAGCTCCGGGGGCTTATGTTTGCTTTCTCTCATTCTTATATCCATCTCTCTCCTATCAATGATAATATTTGGTTGTAGCGACTTCTTTGATACTCGAAGGAGAAGAGGTGGCGATGATGGTGGCGGAGGTGGTGATGGTGGCGGAGGCTGTGGTGGAGGAGGCTGTGGTGGCGGCGGAGGAGGAGGAGGAGATTGACGTATGTCTTGTTTGTTATAATTTATGAGTTGATTGACGCTAGTTTAATGGATGTGTGAGTATACTATTTTAGCTTTTGTTTACTATATAGAAAGGTATTTTTATGGGTTGTTTTCTTTTTTCTTTTGGTAGAGGTTGTTTCTTTGAGTATAATGTCATATATCTAGTGGCATCCATTTTTTTTTTTATTTATTTTAATTTTTTTACAATGAGTGTATATATATATATTAGTTTCATTTCCATAATTTTGATATAAAGTTGATTCTAAACAAAATTTGTGTTCAATAAAAGTGTCAAAAGTTGAAAATTTTGTTAGATTTTAAATGTCAATTTTGTATCTATATAATAAATCACTTTACACAATTAATGAAAATAGTTGGGTCTCTCAAATTTTAGTTTAAAACTGATATATAAACACCTTTTAAAGAGTAAAAAATTGTATTAGATGGCGTTTGTTATATTTTCTATAAGAATGAAATTTTAGACAATAAGTTAAACCTCTTTTTTTTCTGAGAAATTATAATCTTTTCACTTTTTATGGTTTTGACATTTTAAAATAGACACATACGTGGCATTTCTTAATGAGTTGCCACATGCCACACCACAATAAATGTTATCCAATATATCTTTGAAAAAAACTTGGGTGCATTCTGGAAGCATCATCTAGGTACTTCATCATCTCTCCACCACACCATCTAATTTATGTGTCTTGGAGAGACGACGAGCATGTAGATAGGTGCATACTAAGATGCACCTAATCATTACTCTATATCTTTTGGTCTATTTAACTATTTCTTTAAAAAAAACCTTCATATAACATGATTTTTAATTTTTCTAGCATATATAAATTTATCATCGATACTTTTACATGCTTATGAAATCAATGTGGATAGAAGAGTGAATTGTAATATCAGCTAAGAAAAATCAATAAATCGTTAAAACTTAATATAAAAAATCAAATAGCACAAATATAATATAAATAATAGGAACATTTTCAAATATAGTAAAATGAATCAAAATATAGAAATCTAATCCTCGTTTATAATTGATAAAATATAAATTTTTTCTATATTCTATAAATAGTTCCAATTTTTTGGTTATTTCATAACAATTTTTCCAATTAATTATTTTAGTTTATTAATACATTTTTTAGAATAAAATATTTTTAATTTTTTTCCTAACTTCACATAAATAAGATATAAATCTTGGGGAAAAATGGCGAAAACTTTGACTTTTTAATATAATTCACAACTCACCAATGAAACATATATATAGGCCAAAAATTCATAATAGTTTATTTTGGTGTGACCAAGTCAATAACTTGTCCAAATCTCCTACTTTGTCTAATAGTCAATACTAATCAATGAATTAACATTTTGTCTCAAAATTTTAAATTTATTTCCTTTTCATATTTTTACTTTTAGACCTTAACAAATATATATTAATTTTATTTTTGACCATTGACCATAACAATAAACTTTTGTAGTAATCCAACTTTTAAAATGCCTATTATAAAGAAAAAAGTTAGATTCTTTTTAATTTCAATATCACATATAGCTACATAAATTTTAACTTCTAAACCTTTTGATTAAAATTACAATGTCTAAATGGGTGGAATTAAAACTATGTTAAAGTTGGCAAATTTTTGGTATTTCTTGTTTGGATAAAGGTTTTGAAGATGCATAACTTAAGTTAAAATTACGAGGATATTAAGTTGTGTGAGATATTCCAATGCACTTATTGACCCAATTTATTTTATTATTTTGTTAAAATAAGAAAAAAGGCATAACCTAAAAAATATATATAATCAAAATCGAATGAAAGCAAGCTAAAAGTTAAAGATCATTAAATTGCCTTTTTGGTCTATAGAATTTCATTTATCTATCGTTAATTTCTCTCGTTTTTAATAAATCTCAAATTCAATATTTAATTTAGTTTTTATAAATTATTGACAAAAAATGGTAAATAATAATAATAATGTATGAAAAGATACCCATGGTTACTAAAAGAATGCTAATACACATATTATTTATTTAATTTAAAAAAATAAACAAATAGTAAATCCTAACTTTATGACAATATTAAATTTATCTCATTTATAAATTTTGAGTCAATTAGATAATTAACAAGTAAAAAGATCCACTAAATTTAAACATTCAAAATCACATGAAGTGTAATAGAATGTAATAGATGCATGCTTAAGCTATTCATGGTCGGAGTTCTATATTTCTCTTTTCAATCATATCTAAACTATATTCCCACATGTGTTATTTCTATCCTTTTCAAATAATAAGTGACATGATTTTTGCCACGTAAAAATTGTGATAGGATAACTGTATGAGTAGGTAGTGATTGTGGAGAAATAGAATTTTGTTGAAAGTAGACTTCAAATTTAGTAAGAGTATAATTAAGGAAGTCGAAAAAAAAAATAAAGAATACAGAAGAAAAAACGTAAAATAGAGAAGAATGGACACATAAATTTACGTTGTTAACTAACAGTATGTTAGCGACATCCACGAAGTAGAGAGAGAACAATTTTATTAGAAACAATTTTAAAGCATGATTAGTCACGGGAAGCGTCATACAACAAATTCAAGATATTTTTTCAACCCAATAATAATGTCATTTTTGTAATTAATATATTATACAAACTTTGTAGTTTGTCCGAATATATTAAAATTGTAGTAAATAATTTAAGTATTTAGACCAAAGTTGTGGACAAATAATTGACTCAATATGAAAGTAGAAGTAAAATTGAACAAATTTCAAAGTAGAAAGATGGATAAAGAAAAGTGAAGGTGGGAGAGTGAAAGGGGCTCCATAGCTCAATTCGCCGCTGGGTGGTGATGGAGGGCTGACGAGGACTCCTTATTTGTTCATCATTTTCATACATAATTAAGTATGTTACATAAAGATAATTGGTACAATACAAAGCCTTATATTTTAACTGAAAGAATATATATTGTTAAAATGTTGTTTAAAGTGGCAGGTAGTGATGTATTCAAGGAAAATGCACAAGAAATATCACCACAACTTCATTCTCAAGCAACAGCGACAAATACTATTAATGGATATTGAATTTCAAGGAAATTACATTTTAGAGAAAATATATATATATATATATATATAAAAGTCTTCCATAAAACAGTGATTATTTATAAATATGTATCAACTCATATGTGTAACCCTACAATAAAATGACATATTAAAACTAATTATATCATTGGAAAAAATGGGAAGACTTCTTGGTGGGTTCGGAGATACCAACGTGGTGAGCTCCGGCGGCCTATTTTTTGTTTCTCTTATTATCTTACTATCCATCTCTCTCATATCATTGGTCATATTTGCTTGCGGCCACTCCGGTAACCTTCATAAGAAAAAAAGGAATTATACTGGGGGAGGTTGCGGGGGTGGAGGTGACGGAGGCGGAGGCTGTGGTGGCTGTGGGGGCTGTGGAGGCTGATCTTAATGTGTGTCTTCTGAATTTTTGATTGATACGTCGTCTTTCAAAATATATATGTATGCCATTTTTGGTGTTTGTATTTAAGTATACATATCATAAATGCACATACGATTTCCAAATTTCTTTTAGGAATTATCGATTTGATCTTTAGTTTTTTTTTATATATATATAATTTTATATTTGCTTGATGAAATGAAACATTTAAAAAAAAAAAAAAGAAAAAAAGGAAGAAAGTGCAAATTAGGGTATTGCAACCATGTCTTCTATGTTAGGGTTTTTGTAGATATGACAAAAGTTTTAGTTGTGATATTTTATATCTTTGTTATTCCAATATTACGTGATTAGGCTTATGCGTTTTATCGCTTTATGCACCAATCCTTGTTACAAAATTGATTACAGAACAGAGAACAAATAGGCCTTCGCATGCTTTCTGCAAGACTGAAAGATTGAAAGGGAGAAGAATAATATGTTTCGTTAAAGATTTGATTGGTTGGACTATATTCTTTTCCTCCTTATTTTTGCAAAACATTCTCGTGCATATTTTATTCTTAAAAGAGAAAAGTGGTTGAGATATTTTTGTTATGTTTGAACCTTCTCAATTAAAAGATATTCTTAAATTTGAAATATTTGATAAAAGATATTCTCATTTTTTGAATATTTAATAAAACATATTTGACTTTATGAAGATACTCTTTATTTGAGTATAAATATATGGAGCTTTCGGAGAAAAAAAAATAGACGTTTTTTAGCTAATATATGTATAAACATATGTATCAAGTCGTATGTTGTAATCACATAAGATTTTTGTTGAGCTAATATATCATTGTTGTTAATCGGACATAGGTAGTATCCACCGAACTGGGTTACCAAACCTCTAGTGTTTTTTATCTTGTGTTGTTTGCATTTTTAGCTATTATCTATGTTATTAAGTAGACGTTCTTGGATAAACAAGTGTGGGTTATTTAATCTCGATATTTCATATTTATAAATCAAAACTTTAAGGTCTGTTCTCCAAATCTTCAACAAAAATAGCACGAAAAAACTCAAACACCACCGATTAGCTCTTATTGTGGGGATCTTATTGTGTTTCCAGGAGGGAGATCAGCAGAAGAAAAGATATGAGAGAGAGATAGAAAGTAAAACTTTTTGTTGTTCTGTTCTCTTCCAATTCTCATTCCAGAAAGACGGATTAAAGAAGAAATAAGTGAAGAGAGAGTTAACTCCTCTCACCTCACTACCCCACTCTCGGGTAACTGTAAAGAAGTTAATTTAATAAATTTAAATAGTTACTTAATTAATTAAGTAAAATTATATTAAATATTAATTAAAATTAATTTAATTAATATATATATTAAATATCTTATTTTTAGTTATATGTATATATGAATCATAGTTTAATATGCATTTCACTTATAACCTATAGTTTCAAGACTTGTTTTCAATTATAGTAAAATGAATCATAGTATTTACAAACTCTACCAAAATTTTAAATTTTATCGATGATAGACACTGGTAGGCACTGATTGATTATAGTTTTAGGGGTTGTTTTCAAATATTGTAAAATGAACTAAAATATTTACAAATATAACAAAATTTTTAAATATATCAATAATAGAATACCGGTAGACACTGATAGTTCAAATATTTTCAGCACTTTTCATTTGAAATAATTTTCCTAAAAATATGGATCCCATTCACATTAACTTAAACTATAGATTTAATCTGAATCCAATTCATATTAATTTTATATTTGAATCTAATTCAAAATTAATTTTATAATATAATGTGGGAAAAAATATTTTTTTAGTCCCCAAGTTTTGAAGAATATGAGTATTTTCTCCCTGAGTTTTAAAATTGTACATTTTTAGTCTTTAGGTTTATTAGAATAGACCCATTTGATCCCCAAGTTTTCAAAATGTACCTTTTTAGTCGCTGAATTTTTAAAATAGGTTTAAAACGTCCCTCAAATAACTTTATAATTTTATTTTAAATAATTATATGACATTTAAAATTATGAAAATAATTTCTAAAAATCACATTATCTTTAAACTTTTTTCTAATTTTAAATATAATATAATATTTTTTTAAACACAAACAATAAAAATACTTCTTGGACCTTTTAAACCTATTTTTAAGAACTCAAGGGCTAAAAATGTACGTTGTGGAAACTCAGGTACCAAATGGATCTATTCTTACAAACCTGAGGACTAAAAAGGTATATTTTTAAAGCTCAGTGATCCAAACACACATATTCATCAAACCTGAGGACCAAATGTAATTTTTCCTAATGTATCTATACACATTATATTAATTCGCTTGACTGATTTGAACACTTCAAATCCTTTCAACACTAAATCCTCGTTTAAATTGTTATGAGCTAGCATATGGACCTAATGGGCAAACAATTCTAAGCTCCAATGATACAAGATTAATTCAATTAAACTATTCAATATTCATTAACTATGGGGCACTCCACTTAAATCCCATAGATGCACTTTTATAAACTGTAGAATATTTTTGTGTCCATTGATTTTTCTTTTCTGTAAATCAATCCTTCATATGTTGTTCGTAACTACAGCTAGGTCAAATTATCGTTGTATTCTTGTAGTTACTCTTGCTCCTAAGTTTCATTGATCCTCTAATGAACAATATATTTATGGTCCAACCATAATTAAAGTTCCTCTCAGACTAGTGAGAAGGTGAGGCCGCATTATTCAAGTCCTGAAGTCAGCACCTAAGGGAACTACCTCTCTCCTTACTCTAAAGTGGAAAGGATTAAATTTCATTTTGTGTAGCTATGCTCCCAACTCCTCACTCGATATCATCCTCAAGATTGTAAGCTTATTGAGTCTACAATAAGGGCCACTCTCACCCATACAAATCAAAGGACGACCCTCCTGAGCAGAAATTCATAACTCATTAATGATTCAGGTTGAATTACATGGTCAACATTTGAAATATTAATATCTTCAGTTAACGGTGTTGTAACGAGAGATTGTATATTTTGTGGTCATATCTCATACAATCTCATTGCACAGGACAACCCCACTTACATGTTTCCGTATGAACGATTTCAATAAAATCGTTTGTAACTGATAACTTGTAGAAATACAAGTTATAATAACCAGTTACATAGAATAATGGAGTAGAAACATGATAAAAGTGAGATAATGCGTGATAAATTCAATAAAAAGATGAGTTATGCAATCTAAGAGTTACAAAAGATAAAACGCCTGTTTATCACGGTTTTTCTTGTCTTAACGCATGATTTTCAATGAAAATATGACAAAGAGAAATGAAAAAGTTGCAGTAGGTGATTGAATCTGGTTCAAGCCAACCAACCAGAAAAGATACCATGTGATGCAGATCGCTAGAAGACGAACGAGTTTGTGAGAATGTCAACAAATTACACCAAACGACATTTAGAATGATGCAAATTGGAAGCAGTGCAGTATTGAAGTGATTCAAAGTGTTAGAGGAATTTATTAGAGAATCAGAACCATGTGAAATTGTACAATAAATAGGTAGCGAAAGCTTTATTTCACGTACGTGGTGTAGAGTGTGAAAGAATTGGAGAAAACAAACTTTGGAGTTCATCTTCTTTGAAACTCTGCCCTATCCGCCATTGTCATCTCTTGTTTCTTTCTTCTTATGCAACTTTAGGTGAGACCTTGGAGTTGTGAGAGTAGAAAGGAGACTATCAGATTCAATTCCACTAACTTTGTAATACTGACAACTATGGAGCAAAGAAATGCAAGAGATTGCATTCTGAGGCTTGATACATTTCTATATCTTATCGTTTTTTTATCTTTAGTTTATATTACTTTTGTAGTAAGAATTCAATAGTCGAGAGGCCTAAAGTTTGTAATATGAAGACAATACATTTACACTATCATTCTTCCATCTCTTTACTTACTTTGTACCTTAGTTTACTATGTTATGATTGAAAAACAAAGTTAGAATGTTTTCTTTGAAAAATCATGATGGTCGCAATGTTTAGTTTGTTTAATTTGAGCTATATTCAACACATAATTCTATTTGAGAGAAGGAATTACGTATTGGGAGTTAAACAAGCGTAGAAGTGATTTTAGAAATAAAATCAATTCATTGGTTTGAACCTTATCATACATAACATAAATGCGAGTGTGTGTGGCATTTAGGCTGTGAGAGGTTGTTTGCCTTAAATAAAGATTGAAACATGAATAATGCATCCAAAAGATTTAGATATAAAACTCATGATTGACTTCAGGATATGGATCTCGAAAGGTATGCATATGTGGTTAAGGCGCCGAAAGGTTGCTCGCCTTAATTCGAAGTTGAATATGATATTTGTATTGCCTAAAAAAGATTTACGTTCTTTTCTTTTTCCATTATTGCATAATAATTCTTCCTTCATCATTTTTAAAGTTTGTAATCATCAAAGTTAGTTCAACAACATTCACAATCATCCATATCCATGTCACCTTTTACACCCCACCATTAATGTAAATAATAACATTATTTTAAATGATACTGTGAATACAATTATTTTTTATTGCACAGATACTGCATAAGAACATAAGTAGGCGTTATAATGCAAATATCTTAGAATCCATGTGTTCGACCCTAGCTTACCCAGGAAACCTTTTTTTTCACTTAAACTTGGATAAGAGAAACGAAAACATATACGCAATAGATAATCATTAGGTTTAAGCAACGAAAAAAGATTATGCTAATTGCACATTTTAACGCATGTGCATAGTTTTGCGGCCTAAATGAAGTCACAGACTTAGAGCCTTAATGATAAACTTACGAGAAGTAGATCGCATGACAACAATTACATTGCACATTACATGTATACAATTGTGATATAAACACAACAGTAAGATAAACAAGTAACTTTTTGGCACAATTGTCGAGGATTTTAATTCAATGATTTGTATTAAATGTTCTACTTTTGTCTTGTGCAGATTTTTAGTTTGTGGTATATCGTGTGCTTACCCGAAGAGTGGGTGAACGAGTTTATGAGTGACGGGTTTGACCCTGAATTCAAGCTTGACCCAAAAATTGAATGAACCTTTCGACGTTGAAGTAAAGAGAGAAGACATATGCGACAGAAAGAAAGAATGGCGAATAATAACATTGCAAGAGATGTCCCTCTAGTGGCTGATGAACAAGATGATGATGGAGAAATTAGAACTTAGGTCCCAATGTGAATGAGAATGGGACCCAAGTAAACATGAATGCCCACCCAATACTGATAGCCCAAGATGTGAATAGACCAATTAGGGAGTATGCTTCTCCCAACCTAAATGACTTCAACAAGGAATCATATATCCTGCTTTTGCAAATGCAAGATTTTCAATGAAGCTTGTGTTGGATTTTATGTCCTAAAACTCGTAGATAGTAAATGTAAGCCGTTGACCGTTATTAATAAACAATTATTATTTCAATGAATAGTAATTGATTATTTTTGTCTAATTAACCCAAATCC
>JBBPDJ010022534.1:0-21742 GCA_037974625.1 Cucumis cinereus | reverse complement strand
TTAGAGAATTAATTAATAGTTTGGTTTAATTAGATTTAATTAAATTAGATTTAATTAAATTAATTAAATTAAAACTACAGGTTATATGAGAGATATTCATTTAAATATGATTTAAATGAAATATTGATTAAAGATGATTTAACTAATTTTAATTTAATTTAATTAATTAATTTCTCCCACGTTTTCCCAAATTTTTCTCTAACCTCCACTCCTGAAGAAGGGGAAGAGCAGAATAGTTCTCATTGAAAACAACCTACAAATTGCAGAAAGTTTGCAGCAGAAAGAAAAAAAAAACCTCTATTTTTCTCCAAAATTTCCAAAATAAAATCCCAATTGGTTCCCATAAGCCAAACCTCCATTATTCAGAGAATAGGAGAGGTTCGAATTGGTGGTGACAACACTTTGGAGTTTGGTAGAAATCAGAGTCTTTAACGAGGGTGTGTTTTTCTTTTATCTGTAGTTTTGTTTATAAAAATCATGCTTAGCCTAGATTGTTTCTGTAATTTCTTTTCCAATGTATTAGTATTTTAATTTTTCAAAATTAAAATTGTGAATGGTCCTATAATTCTTCCATTGCAATTAGTTTTTATCCCATCAATTGGTATCAGAGCCATCTCAATTTTTAATTAAAAATTTTAAAATTTGCATTGGTTTTATGGTGGTACTGCATTGTGAATGTAAATTTGCAATTGTATGGTTTTCTGTAATTTTGGCCATAGATTTACAGTTTATGATTTGATCATGTGTAAAGACCCCTGGAGTTTTGGGCATTCTTTTCTGTAAATCTTGTAAATTTATTCCATATTTGGATTCGTGATATTTTTCTCATAAAAAGAGTACCAATTTCGTGCAAAACGGATCACTGGAGATCAAAGTTATGGCACTTTTTCATCACTGTACAAAGGAAATTCAAGAAAAAAAAGTCTCTGCACAAGGTTCAAGATAGGGTTGATGTCAGCAAGCACCAGAGGCGGTTGCCAGTGGCTTGGGCTCAATTTTGGGCTATTTTTTCCAATTTTGGGCCTATTCATGGTTTTTGGGCCTGTTTTGAAGCTTCTTGAAGTTTTTTTTTTACCGGATTTGAAGCTTTGGAAGCTGTTTTAGGATAAAATTAGCTAGATTATTGTAATTTTTTGCTTTCTTTTATCATAGGGGCCAAATTTACAAGTTCAGTTGTTGTTTAAATGCTTTATGGATGTCATTTAGATAAATCCCGCCATAGGTTAAGCACGTTCATACATTTTTTATATATTACAATTGTTATAATGTATGATATTAATGCATGATAAATTAATTTCATAAATTATTTAATATATATTGATATATTAAATATATGAAATTGAATATGTATGATGCATGACATTACTTAGGTAAATATAATTTGTTATATTTTATTAATGTCATGAATGTGCTTAATTATTTTTCATATATATATATTTTTAATATAAAGTGTTATATTTTTTTTTTAAAAAAAGAATGAAAATCAATATGCATTGACCATGATACATCCATAATATAACATAAGAGTTATGTTAAATATTTTGATTTGCATGTATTATTATTTTTAATTAATTATAATTCGGTTGTTTTTTAATTAAATTATAATATGCATGATTATAGGGTTAATTAATTAATTTTATAAAAGTTATAAAATTGGATAATTACAGTTCGTCAACCTATAATAAAAGTTGCATGCAAACATAGGATCTTAGGGTTGTTTTTAAAAAAAATTGTCTAAAATTAAATAGAACTAAGATCACATTAATTCTAATTAGATTAGAATTAAATCTAACTTTTTTGTCTAATAAAACTAAATAGGACAAATAGGATTTAAGGTTTTAAGCGAACTCCACTAGTGAAGTTCTATCTAAGGTTGAGGGTAATTAAGTTGATGGTTTACGGAACACCTCCTACCTGGAAACTGACCCGAAACCGCGTTGAATTAACCTTATTCCTATTAACATAACAAGTCACTAGGTAAGTTAAATGGTTTAATGCACCTAGAAACTTTAGAGTAAAGTTTTTTTTTATAAGAGTTATAATAAGAATAGACTTAGTTAGATTCATTTAGCTAGAATTTAGTTAAGTACAACAAATCCTAGAATATTAGAACATTTTAGTGGGAGAGAAATGGTATATAGGATATATCATTTTTTTACTCTCACGTCCCTAAGAGTTCACACGTGAGATCCATACTCGACTTCGTGTCGCCCTAGGTGCGCCCTCCCTTCGGAAAGTGTTTGTATGGGTTAATAATAAGGTGAATATGGAAAATGTTCATAGTAAGTGGGAGAATGACGCGTGTCAACGTATCCTATGGTCTCCTCCATTAGGTTGCACCGTGAGACTTCTATGATCCGCCTACGTGTTGTCTTGGAGCGACCATCCCTTCGGAGGGCCTAATCATAGAAATTGGAACACCGCAAACTCCAAAAATGAATAGGATTTCTTAATTCAACATTTGTCTTTCCTAATGGTAGCCAGTTGAAGCGTACCTCTGGAATCTGAAAATGGAAGGATCACACTTAGGGATCGTAAGAACAAAACGCTAGCACTACCTCAAGCAACTTATCTCGACAAAATATTGATTCGATACTCGATGTAGAACTCTAAGAAGGATTTATTACCTTTCATACACGAGGTTCATTTGTCTAAGGAACAGTCTTCTAAGACACCTCAAGAAGTTGAGGATATGAGACGTATTCCCTATGTCTTAACTGTGGGCAGCTTAATGTATGTTATGCTCTGCACTAGACAAGACATTTGTTATGTTGTGGGAATAGCAGTAGGTGCCACTCCAATCAAGGGTTAGATCACTGGACGACGGTTAAAATTGTTCTCAAGTATCTAAGGAGAACGAAGGACTACATGCTTGTGTATGGTGCTAAGGATTTGAATCTTACATGATACACTGACAAGGATTCTAAGAAATCCACATCCAGATCAGTGTTCGCCCTGAATAGGAGAGCTGTAGTGTGGCGTAACATCAAACAAGGATGCATAGCAGATTCCACTATGGAGGCTGAATATGTCGCCGCTTGCGAAGCAGCAAAAGAATCAGTTTGGCGCAGGAAGTTGCTGCATGATTTGAAAGTTGTTCCAAACATGAAATTGTCCATCACACTATATTGTGACAACAGTGGGGCAGTAGTCAATTCTAAAGAGCCTCGCAGCCACAAACGAGGAAAACACATAGAGTGGAAGTATCATCTGATACGGGAAATTATGCAACGAGGGGATCTGATAGTCACCAAGATTGCTTTAGAGCAAAACATTGCTGATCCATTTACGAAGACTCTCACGGTTAAAGTGTTCGAGGGTCATCTAGAGAGTCTAGGTCTACGAGATATGTACATTAGATAATCTAGGACAAGTGGAAGATGTGTAATGGGTATGATGTCCTTGTTTATTTTATTTGTATATATACGTTTTATTTAATATACTTGTACATTTTATCATTTTCTATATTTGTGGATTACTTTATTTTGTACATCCCATAGACTAACACACTAAGCTAGAGTTTTTGTCTAAGTGGGAGTTTATTGGGTTTTATGTCCTAAAACTCGTAGATAGTAAAATTAATTAAATCATATTTAAATGAATATCTCTTATATAACCTATAGTTTTAATTTAATTAAATCTAATTTAATTAAACTAAACTATTAATTAATTCTCTAATTAATTAATTTCTAAATTAAATATCTTATATTTAATTAAATCCATATTTGAATCACATTCAAACATTAAATCCTCTCATAATCTATAGTTTTAATGTGTATCATATACACATTAGTTTTAATCTATAGTTTTGACATGAATTTGGTTCACATTAAATCAATATTTGAACTCATTCAAATATTTTATTCTCTCATTATTTACTTTTGAATCACATCCAAAATTAAAATTTATATTATAAAGTTTGATTTAAAAAATATAAACTTTATATTATAATGTATCATCATACATTATATTAATTCCCTTAGTCAATTTAAACATTTCAAATTATATCCAAGATATATTAACCTCATTACCCTTTACGAGCTAGGAAGAGGACCTCATGGACCTACCGATCAAAAGCTACAACGTTATAAGATTAATTGGCTAAACTCATTAACCAGATTAATCAATATTCGTTAACTGTGTGTACCCTCCACTAAAGACTCACAGTTGAACTCTTCTCGCCGTAGATATATTTTTATGTCCACGGATGTAGACCAATAACAGCAAGTCAGTCCTTCACAAGTGTTCGTAACTCCAACTTGATCAAATTACCTTCTTACCCCTGGGTCACTTCTTAGTCCTTAAATACCAGTGCTCCTCTAATAAACAACCTGCTCATGGTGCAACCAATAAGCAGAAACTCCTCTCGTGCCATCGAAAGCATAGAGCCCTTTGTTCAAGTCCCGAAGACACCAATTAAGGGAACACTCATCTACTTACTCTAGAGTCGGAAAAGAGTGAATTTCATCTTGTGTGATTATGTTTCCAGCTCCTCACTCGGTTTTATCTCCAAAATGGTAGGCTTATTGAGTTGGAAAACTGGCCACTCTCACCCATACAAATGAAAGGACAATTTCTCGTGAACAGGAGTTCATAATACACTCAAGATTAAGACTAAGTTGCTTAGGTCATCTTATTTGAAATATAAACCTAACTAGTCAACGAGGTTACATCTAGTGGTTACTATTTTGTGGTCCAGTCTTATGCAAACTCATTGCGTAGGATACCCCCACGTGCGTGTCACCTAAACGAACACATTAGATCATTGTGTTTGTATCAAATACAAAGTGGGCCGTATCCATAGTGTTACCAGGATAAGGTACCCAACCTTATCCATATACTATAGACCCTTTAAGCTGTATCTCAAACATTGATCCCTGTATGTCTCCACATACTATTCAAGACTCATAAAACAACTTAGGATGTTAGTTTATTAGACTTGGGTTAATAAGACAAAAGTAATCAACTTCTATTCATTGAAATTGAAATAATAACTGTTTATGAATAACTGTCAACGGTTTACATTTACTATCTACGAGGTTTAGGACATAAAACCCAACAAATGTGTCATAGACATGTTCAGGGCCAAGGTCGACTATGGGGTGTAGGACAAAAATACCAAAGGGAAATTGTTGCTGGTCACTTTGTTTCCCAAAGAAGAAATCGAGGCTGGGACGTCTTTGGTAAATTAATTTTGGGAAAAATTTAAAAATTACTCTAATTGAGCACGTTTTATAGCTAGAAATCCATTTTAAGCAGAACTTTGGTCATTTGTTTCGAAGGCTATAGTACTGGTGGATTTTCGTCCTTTTCGATCCCCACGTAGTCCTACCTCAAGTTTCTCTCTTCGCGACCTATATAGTTTATGCAAATGTGACAAAGACATGTTTACGGTCATGGACGCGCGTTTTTTAGGCAAGAATTACTAAACTACGAGGTGTAGGACAAAAATACCAAAGGGAAATCGTTGAAGGTCAGTTTGTACCGCATAGTAGAAACTGAGTCTGGGATGTCTTTGGTCGTTTATTTTTGGGAAAAATATCAACATTCCTCCAAATAAGCCCATTTTATACCTAGAAATGCATTTTAGGTCGAACATTGGTCTATTTTGAAAAAGCTACACCACACGTTGATTTTCGTCCTACCATAAGTTTCACACTTAGCGACCTATATAATTCATGGAAATGTTTCAGACACATGTTTAGGGTCAAAGACGTGCATTTATGAAGAAAGAATCCCTGGACTGTGGGATGTAGGACGAAAATACCAAAAGGAAATCGTTGTTGGTCACTTTGTTCCCCAAAGAAGAAACTGAGTTTGGGACGTCTTTGGTATATTAATTTTGCAAAAACTTAAAATTTAGTCCAAATGAGCCCGTTTTATAGCAAGAAATGCCTTATAGGAAGAACTTTGGTCCATTTTTTGAAGGCTATAGTACTGGTGGATTTTCGTCCGTTTCGCTCCGCATAATAGTCCTACCTCAAGTTTCTCTATTTCCGACCTTTATAGTTCATGCAAATGTGTCAAAGACATGCTTAGTGCCATGGATGCGCGTTTCTGAGGCAAGAATCCCTGAACTACGGTGTGCATGACGAAAATACAAAAGGAAAATTACTCCAAATGAGCCCGTTTTAGGCCGAGGTTTGGTCTATTTTTCAAAGGCTATAATCCCGATGGATTTTCGTCCGTTTCACGTTAGTCCTACCTCTATTTTTTCTCTTCACGACCTATATAGTTCATGCAAATGTGTGAGAAACATGTTTAGCGTCATTGATGCGCGTTTCTGAAGCAAGAATCCCTGAACTACGGGGTGTATGGAAAAAATACTAAAGAAAAATCGTTGAAGGTCATTTTGTTCCCCAAAGCAAAAACTGAGTCGGGGAAGTCTTTGGTCGTTTACTTTTGGAAAAAACGTCAACATTCCTCCAATTAAGCCCATTTTGTACCTAGAAAAGAATTTTAAGTCGAACTTCGTTGTACCACTGGTCGATTTTCGTTCGTTTTGGTCCGCACATTCGTCCAACCTCAAGTTTCACTCTTAGCGACCTATATAGTTCATGCAAATGTGTCAGACACATGTTTATGGTCAAGGATGCGCATTTCTAAGCCAAGAATCTCTTAACTATGAGGTGTAGGACGAAAATACCAAAGGAAAATCGTTGCTGGTCATTTTTTTTCCCAAAGCAAAATTTGAGTCTGGGACATCTTTGGTAAGTTATTTTTGGTAAAAACATAAAAATTACTCCAAATGAGCACGTTTTATAGCCAGAAATGCATTTTAGGCCGAACTGTGTCCATTTTTTGAAGGCTATAGTATCGGTGGATTTTCGTCCGTTTTTGTCCGCACTTTAGTCCTACCATTAGTTTTTCTCTTAGCGACCTATATAGTTCATGCAAATGTGTCAGAGACATGTTTACGATCATGGACGCGCGTTTCTAGAGAAAGTATCCCTGAACTACGGGGTATAGGGCAAAAATACCAAACGGAAATCGTTGCAGGTAATTTTGTTCCCCAAAGCAAAAACTGAGTCGAGGACGTCTTTGATCGTTAATGTTTTGGGAAAAACTTCAACATTCCTCTAAATGAGCCCATTTTATATCTTGAAATGCATTTTTGGTTCAATTTTGGTGAAATTTTAAAAAGCTATACCACAGGTCGATTTTCGTCCATTTTTGTCTGCACATTCGTCCTACGTCAAGTTTCACTCTTAGCAACCTATATAGTTTATGCAAACATGTCAGAATCATGTTAGGGTCAAGGACACGCATTTTTTAGCCTATAATTCCTGAACTACGGGGTGTAGGACGAAAATACCCGAGGGAAATCGTGCTAGTCACTTTGTTCCCCAAAGTAGAAACTGAGTCTCGGACATCTTTTGTAAATTATTTGTAGGAAAAACATACAAATTACTCCAAATGAGCCTATTTTATAGCTAGAAATGCATTTTAGGTCGAGGTTTGGTCCGTTTTTCAAAGGCTATAGTACTGTTGGATTTTCGTTCATTTTGGTTCGCACGTTAGTCGTACCTCTAGGTTCTCTCTTTACGACGTATATTGTTCATGCAAATGTGTCATAGACATGTTTAGGGTCATGGACGAGCGTTTCTGAGACAAAAATCCCTGAACTACAGGGTATAGGACGAAATACCAAAGGAAAATCGTTGTAGGTCATTTTATTCAGCAAAGCAGAAACTGAGTCTGGGACGTCTTTATTATTTATTTTTGTGAAAAAACATAAAAACTATTTCAAATTATCACGTTTTATAGCTAGAAATGCATTTTAAGCCGAACTTTGGTCCATTTTTCGAAGGCTCTAGTACTGGTGGACTTTCGTCCATTTTGGTCCGCACTTTAGTCCTACATCAAGTCTCTCTTCGCGACCTATATAGTTCATGCAAATGTGTCAGAGACATGTTTAGGGTCAAACGCGCATTTCTGAGCCAAGATCCTTGAACTATGGGGTGTAGGACGAAAATACCAAAGGGAAATCGTTGCAAGTCATTTTGTTCCTCAAAGCAGAAACTGAGTCTTGGAAGTCTCTGGTAAATTATTTTTGGGAAAAAACATAAAAATTATTCCAAATGATCCCGTTTTATGGCTAGAAATAAATTTTAGGCCGAACTTTGGTCCATTTTTTGAAGGCTATAGTACTGGTGGATTTTCATCCGTTTTGGTCCGGACGTTAGTCCTACCTCAAGTTTCTCTCTTTGCGACCTATATAGTTCATGCAAATGTGTCAGGGACATGTTTAGCGTCATGAACAAGTGTTCCTCACACAGGAATCCCTGAACTACGGGGTGTAGGACGAAATTACCAAAGGAAAATCGTTGCAAGTCATTTTGTTCCCCAAATCAGAAACTAAGTCTAAGACGTCTTTGTTAAGAGACATGTTGGGGGTCAATGAGGCACGTTTTTTAGCTAAGAATCTCTGAATTATAGGGTGTAGGACGAAAATACAAAAGAGAAATCGTTGTTGGTCACTTTGTTCCCCAAAGGAGAAACCAAGTTTGGAACGTCTTTGGTAAATTATTTTTTGGAAAAACTTAAAAATTACTCCAAATGAGAATGTTTTATAGCTAGAAATGCATTTGAGGCCGAACTTTGGTCCATTTTTTTAAAGCTATAGTACTGGTGGATTTTCGTCCGTTTTGGTCTGGACGTTAGTCCTACCTCAAGTTTCTCTTTTCGCGACCAACATAGTTCATGCAAATATGTCAGAGACATGTTTAGGGTCATGAACGTGCGTTTCTGAGGAAAGAATCCTTGAATAACGGGGTGTAGGACGAAAATACAATAGTGAAATCGTTGTTGGTCAGTTTGTTTCCCAAAGAAAAAACCGAGCCTAGGACGTATTTGTCCAATATTTTTGGGAAAAACTTAAAAATTACTCAAAATGAGCTCGTTCTATAGCTATAAATGCATTTTGGGCCGAACTGTGGTCTATTTTTCGAATGCTATAGTACGGATGAATTTTCGTCCGTTTTGGTCCACACGTTAGTCCTACGTCAAGTTTCTCTCTTCGCGACCTCTATAGTTCATGCAAATGTGTCAGAGACATGTTTAGGGTAGTGGACGCTCATTTCTGATGCAAGAATCCCAGAACTACGGGTTGTAGGATGAAAATACCAAAGGGAAATAGTTGCAGGTCATTTTGTTCTCGAAACAAGAAACTGGGTCTGAGATGTTTTTGATCGTTTTTTTTGGGAAATACTTCAATGTTCCTCCAAATGAGCCCATTTTATACCTTGAAATGCATTTTAGGTGGCACTTTGATCCATTTGTAAAAAGCTATACCACTGGTCGATTTTCGTCCGTTTTGGTCCGCACATTCGTCCTACCTCAAGTTTCACTCTTAGAGACCTATATAGTTCATGCAAATGTGTCAAAGACATGTTTAGGGCCAAGATTCCTTAAACTATGGGGTGTAGGGCGAAAATACCAAAGGGAAATCGTTGCTGGTCACTTTGTTTCCCAAAGCAGAAACCGAGCCTGAGACGTCTTTGGTAATTAATTTTTGGGAAAAAACTTAAAAATTACTCCAAATGAGCTTGTTTTATAGCAAGAAATGCATTTTTGGGTGAACTTTGGTCCACTTTTCGAAGGCTATAGTACTGTTGGATTTTCGTCAGGTTTGGTCCTCACGATAGTGCTACCTCAAGTTTGTCCCTTTGCGAAATATCTAGTTCATGCAAATGTGTCAGAGACAAGTTTAGGGACATGGATGCACATTTCTGAGCCAAAAATCCCAGACGAGGTGGAGGACGAAAATGCCAAAGGAAAATTGTTGTTGGTCACTTTGTTCCCCAAAGCAGAAATCGATTATGGGACGTCTTTGGTACATTATTTTTGGGAAAAACTCAAAACATTACTCAAAATAAGCCCAATTTGTAGCTAGAAATACATTTTAGGTCGAACTTTGGTCAATTTTTTGAAGGCTATAGTACTGGAGGATTTTCTCCCGTTTTGGTCCGCACGTTTGTCCTACCGCAAGTTTCTCTCTTAGAGACCTATATAGTTCATGCAAATGTGTCAAAGACATGTTTAGGGCCAAGATTCCTTAAACTATGGGGTGTAGGACGAAAATACCAAAGGAAAATCGTTGCTGGTCACTTTGTTTCCCAAAGCAGAAACCGAGCCTGGGACGTCTTTAGTAATTAATTTTTGGGAAAAACTTAAAAATTACTCCAAATGAGCCCATTTTATAGCAAGAAATGAAATTTTTGGCTGAACTTTGGTCCACTTTTCGAAGGCTATAGTACTGTTGGATTTTCTTCAGGTTTGGTCCGCACGATAGTGCTACCTCAAGTTTGTCCCTTTGCGAAATATCTAGTTCATGCAAATGTGTCAGAGACAAGTTTAGGGTCATGGATGCACATTTCTGAGGCAAAAATCCCAGACGGGTTGGAGGACGAAAATGCCAAAGGAAAATCGTTGTTGGTCACTCTGTTCCCCAAAGCAGAAATCGATTATGAGACGTCTTTGGTAAATTATTTTTGGGAAAAACTCAAAATATTACTCCAAATAAGCCCAATTTGTAGCTAGAAATACATTTTAGGCCGAACTTTGGTCAATTTGAAGGCTATTACTGGTGGATTTTCTCCCGTTTTGGTCCGCACGTTTGTCCTACGACAAGTTTCTCTCTTAGCGACCTATATAGTTCATGGAAATGTGTCAGAGACATGTTTAGGGTCAAGGATGCGAATTTCGGAGCAAGGAATCCCTGAACTAGGGTGTAGGACGAAAATACCAAAGGGAAATCGTTGTTGGTCACTTTTTTTCCCAAAGCAGAAACCGAGTTTGGGACGTTTATGGTAAATTGTTTTTGTGGAAAACTTAAAAATTACTCCAAATGAGCTTGGTTTATAGCTAGAAATGCATTTTAGGCCGAGGTTTGATCCATTTTTCAAAGGCTATAGTACTTGTGGATTTTCGTCCGTTTTGCTCCGCACGTTAGTCCTACCTCTAGTTTTTCTCTTCGCGACCCATATAGTTCATGCAAATGTGTTAGAGACATGTTTAGGGTCATTGACGCGCGTTTGTGAGGCAAGAATCCCTAAACCACTGGCAAAAATACCAAAGAAAAATCGTTGTAGGTCATTTTGTTCCTAAAAAAAAAACTGAGTTGGGGAAGTCTTTGGTCGTTTATTTTTGGGAAAATCTTCAACATTCCTCCAAATAAGCGCATTTTATACCTAAAAAAGAATTTTAGGTCGAACTTTGGTCAATTTTTAAAAACCTATACCAATGGTCGATTTTCGTCCTTTTTGGTCTGCACACTCGTCCTACCTCATGTTTCACTCTTAGTGACCTATATAGTTCATGAAAATGTGTCAGAGACATGTTTAGGGTCAAGGATGCACATTTCTGAGCCAAGAATCCCTGAACTATGGGGTGTAGGACGAAAATACAAAAAGGAAATTATTGCTGGCCATTTTGTTCCCCAAAGAATAAACCGAGTCTTGGACGTCTTTGGTCATTTAATTTTGGGATAAACTTTAACATTCCCCCAAATGAGCCCATTTTATACCTTGAAATGCATTTTAGGTCGAACTTTGGTCCATTTTTAAAAAGTTATACCACTGGTCGATTTTCATCCGTTTCGGTCCGCACATTTGTCCTATCTCAAGTTTCACTCGTAGCGATATATATAGTTCATTCAAATGTGTCAGAGACATGTTTGGGGTCAAGGACGCGCCTTTCGGAGAAAAGAATCCTTGAACTATTGAGTGTAGGACGAAAATATCAAAGGAAAATCGTTGTAGGTCATTTTGTTCCCTAAAGCAGAAACTGAGTCTGGGACGTTGTTGGTCTTTTATTTTTTCAAAAATTCAACATTCCACCAAATGACCCCATTTTATACCTAGAAATGCATTTTAGGTTGAAGTTTGGTCTATTTTTAAAAACCTATACCACTGGTCGATTTTCGTTCGTTTTGGTCTGCACATTAGTCCTACCTCAAGTTTCACTCTTAGCGACTTATGTAGTTCATGCAAATGTGTCTGAGACATGTTTAAGGTCAAGGACTCGCATTTCTGAACAAAGAATCTCTGAACTATGTGGTGTAAGAGGAAAATACCAAAGGAAAATTGTTGTTGGTCACTTTGTTCCCTAAAGCAGAAACCAAGTCATGGATGTCATTGGTAAATTATTTTTGGAAAAAACTTAAAAATTACTTCCAATGAGCCCGTTTTATGGTTAGAAATTAATTTTAGGCCGAATTTTGGTCTAGTTTTCGAAAGCTATAGTACTTGTGGATTTTCGTCCATTTTGGTCTGCATGTTTGTCCTCTTCCAATTTTCTCTCTTCGCAACCTACATAGTTCATGCAAATGTGTCAGATACATGTTTAGGGTCATGGACGCTTGCATCTGAGGAAAGAAAATCGTTGCAGGTCAATTTGTTCTCCAAAGCAGAAACTAAGTTTGGGACGTCTTTGATTGTTTATTTTTGGGAAAAATTTCAACATTCCTCCAAATAAGCCCATTTTATACTTAGAAATGAATTTTAGGTCAAACTTTGGTCCTTTTTTCGAAACCTATTGTACTGTGGATTTTAGTCCATTTTGGTTCGCATGATTGTCCTACCTCAAGTTTCTCTCTTCACGACCTATAGATGTCATGCAAATGTGTCAGAGACATGTTTAGGGTCATGGAACCGCGTTTCTGAGGCAAGAATCCCTGAAGTAAAGGGTGTAGGACGAAAATACCAAATGGAAATCGTTGTAGGTCATTTTGTTCCCCAAAGAAAAAACTGAGTCTGAGACGTATTTGGTCATTTATTTTTTGTCCATTTTTCCTCAGAATGAGCCCGTTTTGAAGGTAAAAATGCATTTACCCCGAACTTTGGTCCATTTTTCGAAAGCTATAATACTGGTGGATTTTCATTCATTTTGGACGGCACGTTAGGGTTTAGGGTCAAGGACGCGCTTTTCTGAGCCACGAATCCATAAACTATGGGGTGTAGGACGAAAATTCCAAAGGAAAATCGTTGCTGGTCACTGTGTTCCCCAAAGCAGAAACCGAGTCATGGAAGTCATTGGTAAATTATTTTTAGGAAAAACATAAAAATTACTCCAAATGAACACGATTTATCGATAGAAATGCATTTTAGGCCGAACTTTTGTCCATTTTTTGAAAGCTATAGTACTAGTGGATTTTCGTCCGTTTTGGTCCGCACGTTAGTGCTTACTAAAGTTTCTCCCTTCGTGACCTATATAGTTCATGCAATGTGTTAGAGACATGTTTAGGGTCATGGACGTCCATTTCTGAGACAAGGATCCCTGAACTATGAAGTGTAGGACAAAAATACCAAACGAAAATCGTTGCTGGTCACTTTGTTATCCAAAGTAGAAACTGAGTCTGGGACGTCTGCGGTAAATTATTGTTGGAAAACACTTAAAAATTACACCAAACGAAGCCATCTGATAGCTAGAAATTCATTTTAGGCCAAACTTTTGTCCAGTTTTTGAAACTACAATACTGGTGCATTTTCGTCTGTTTTGGTCCGCACGTTAGTCCTACCTCAAGTTTCTCTCTTTGCGACCTATATAGTTCATGTAAATGATTAGGTTCAAGGACGCGCATTTCTAAGACAAAAATACCTGAACTATGGGGTGTAGGACAAAAATACCAAAGAAAATCGTTGCTGGTCACTTTGTTTCCCAAAAAAGAAACCCAGTCTGGTTTGTCTTTGGTAAATTACTTTTGGTTAAAACTTAAAAAATACTCCAAATGAGCCCATTTTATAGCTACAAATGCATTTTATGCCGAACATTGGTTCATTTTTCGAAGACTATAGTATTGGTGGATTTTCATCCGTTTTGGTCCGACTGAACGTTAGTCCTATCCCTAGTTTCTTTCCTCGCCGCCTATTTAGTTCAAGAAAATGTGTAAGAGAAATGTTTAGGGTCATGGATGCGCGTTACTGAGGCAAGAATCCCTTAGCTACGGTGAATAGGACGAAAATACCGAAGGAAAATTGTTGTAGGTCATTTTGTTTCCCAAATAACAAACTGAGTATGGAACGTCTTTGGTCGTTTATTTTTGGTAAAAGCTTCAAAATTCCTCCAAATGAGCCTATTTTATACCTAGAAACACATTTTAGGTTGATCTTTGTTCCATTTTTAAAAAGCTATACCACTGGTCGATTTTCGTCTGTTTGGTCCGCACATTCGTCCTACCTCAAGTTTCACTCTTAGCGACCTATATAGTTCATACAAATGTGTAAGAGACATGTTTAGTGTCAAGGACACGCATTTAGTGAGCCAAGAATTCCTGAACTATGGGGTGTAGTACAAAGTACCAAAGGAAAATCATTGTAGGTCACTTTGTTCCCGAAAGCAGAAACAAAGACTCGGACGCCTTTGGTAAATTACTTTTCATTAAAACTAGAAAATTACTCCAATGAGCCCGTTTTATAGCTAGAAATGCATTTTAGGCCAAACTTTGTTCCATTTTTCAAAGTTTATAGTATTGGGGGATTTTCGTTCGTTTTGGTCCGTACGTTAGTCCTACCTCAAGTTTCTCTCATCGCGATCTATATAGTTCATGAAATGTGTCAGAGAAATTTTTGGGGTCATGGACGCGTGTTTTTTAGGCAAGAATCCTGGAACTACGGGGTATAGGACGAAAATACCAAAAGGATATCGTTGTAGGTTACATTGTTTCCTAAGGAGAAACTGAGTCTGGGATGTATTTGGTCGTTTATTTTTGGGAAAAACTTCAACATTCCTTCGAATGATCCCATTTTATATCTAGAAATGCATTTTAGGTCAAACTTTTGTCCATTTTTAAAAAGCTATATCCTTGGTCGATTTTCGTCCGTTCTGGTCTGCACATTTATCCTACTACAAGTTTCACGCTTAGCGACCTATATAGTTCATACAAATGTGTCAGAGACATGTTTAGGGTCAAGAATGCACATTTCTGAGCTAAGAATCCTTGAACTATGGGGTGCAGGACGAAAGTACCAAAGAGAAATCGTTGCTTGTAACTTTGTTCTCCAAAGAGCCTGTTTTATAGCTAGAAATGGATTTTAGGCCAAACTTTGGTCCATTTTTCAAAGGTTATAGTATTGGTGGATTTTCGTCTGTTTCGGTCTGCACGTTAGTCCAACCTCAAGTTTTTTCTCTTCGCGACCTTTATAGTTCATGCAAATGTGTCAGAGACATGTTCAGAGTCATGGACACGCGTTTCTGAATACCTGAACTACGGTAGGTAGAACGAAAATATGAAATGGAAATCGTTGCAGGTCATTTTATTTCCCAAAGCAGAAATTGAGTCTGGGACGTTTTTGGTCGTTTATTTTTGGGAAAAGCTTCAACATTCCTCCAATTGAGCCCATTTTATACCTAGAATGCATTTTAGGTCGAACTTTGGTCCATTTTTATAAAGCTATACCACTGCACGATTTTCGTTCGTTTTTGTTCGTACATTCATCCTACCTCAAGTTTCACTCTTAGCGACCTATATAGTTCATGCAAATGTGTCAGAGACATGATAAGGTCAAGGACGCGCATTTCAGAACAATGAACCCATGAACTGTGGGGTGTAGGACGAACATACCAAAGGAAAATCGTTGCTGGTCACTTTGTTCTCCAAAGCAGAAACCGATTCTGGGACGTCTTTGGTAACTTATTTTTGGGAAAAACTTAAAATTTACTCTAAATGAGCCCGTTTTATCGCTAGAAATGCATTTCAAGAAAACCTTTGGTCCATTTTAGTCCGCACGTTAGTCCTACCTCAAGTTTCTCTCTTCGTGACCTATATAAATCATGTTAATGTGTCAGAGACATGTTTAGGGTCATGGACGCGCGTTTCTGAGACAAAAATCCCTAAACTACAGGGTTTAGGACGAAAATACCAAAGGAAATTCTTTGCAGGTCATTTTATTCCCCAAAGTAGAAACTGAGTCTGGGACGTCTTTCGGTTGTTTATTTTTGGGAAAAACATCAACATTCCTCCAAATGTGCCCATTTTATTACATAGAAATGCATTGTACGTCGAACTTTGGTCCATTTTGAAAAAGCTATACCACTGGTCGATTTTCGTCCGTTTTGGTCCGCACATTAGTCCTACCTAAAGTATCAATCTTAGCTACCTCTAGAGTTCATTCAAATGTGTGAGAGACATGTTTATTGTCAAGGATGCACATTTCTGAACCAAGAATCCCCGAACTATGTGGTGTCGAACGAAAATACCAAAGGGAAGTCTTTGTTGGTCACTTTGTTCCCAGAGCATAAATCAAGACTAGGACGTCTTTGGTAAATTACTTTTGGGAAAAACTTAAACATTACACCAAATGAGCTCGTTTTACAGCTAGAAATGCAAATTAGGCCAAACTTTGGTCCATTTTTCAAAAGCTATGGTACTGGTAGTTTTTTGTCCGTTTTAGTCCATACATTAGTCCTACCTCAAGTTTCGCTCTTCGCGACCTATATAGTTCATGCAAATGTGTCAGAGACATGTTTAGGGTCATGGACGCGAGTTTCTGAGCCAAGAATCCTTAAACTATGGGGTGGAAGGCAAAAATACCAAAGGGAAATCGTTGTTGGTCATTTTGTTCCCAAAGAAGAAATTGAGTATGATACGTCTTTGGTCGTTTATTTTTGGAAAAAGCTTCAACATTCCTCAAATAGGCCCGTTTTATACTAAGAAATGCATTTTAGGTCGAACTTTGGTCTATTTTTAAAAAGCTATACCATTGGTTGATTTTCGTCCGTTTTGGTCTGGGCATTCATCCTACCTCAAGTTTCACTATTAACGACCTATGTAGTTCATACAAATGCGTCAGAGACATGTTTAGGGACAAGCACGTGCATTTCTTGCCCACGAGTCATAAACTATGGGATGTAGGATGAAAACACAAAAAGGAAATCGCTGCTGGTCACTTTGTTCCCAAAGCATAAATCGAGTCTGGGACGTCTTTGGTAGATTAATTTTCAGAAAAACATAAAAATTACTCCTTAATGAGCCCGTTTTATAGCTAAAAATGCATTGTAGGCCGAACTTTGGTCTACTTTTAGAAGTCTATAGTACAGGTAGAATTTCGTTCGTTTTTGTTCACACGTTAGTCCTACCTCAAGTTTCTCTCTTTGCGACCTATATAGTTCATGAAAATGTGTCAGAGACATGTTTAGGGTCATGTACATGAGTTTCTGAGCCAAGAATCCTTAAAATACGGGGTGGAAGGCAAAAATACCAAAGGAAAAATCGTTGTAGGTCATTTTGTTCCCAAAGCAGAAATTGAGTATGAGACGTCTTTGGTCGTTTATTTTTGGAAAAAGCTTCAACATTCCTCCAAATAGGCCCATTTTATACCAAGAAATGCATTTTAGGTCGAACTTTGGTCCATTTTTCAAAAGCTATACCACAGGTTGATTTTCGTCCGTTTTGGTCTGCGCATTCGTCCTACCTCAAGTTTCACTATTAACGACCTATGTAGTTCATACAAATGTGTCAGAGACATGTTTAGGGACAAGCACGTGCATTTCTGGCCCAAGAATCGCAAACTATGGGATGTAGGATGAAAATACAAAAAGGAAATTATTGTTGGTCACTTTCTTCCCCAAAGCAGAAATCGAGTCTGGGACGTCTTTTGTAAATTAATTTTCGGGAAAACTTAAAAAATACTCCTAATGTGCCCGTTTTATAGCTAGAAATGCATTGTAGGCCGAACTTTGGTCTATTTTTCGAAGTCTATAGTACAGTTGGATTTTCGTCTGTTTTTGTTCACACGTTAGTCCTACATCAAGTTTCTCTATTCGCGACCTATATAGTTCATGCAAATGTGTCAGAGACATGTTTAGGGTCATGGACGTGCGTTTCTACGGCAAGAATCTCTGAACTACGGGGTGTAAGACGAAAATACCAAAGGGAAATCGTTGTAGGTCATTTTATTTCCAAAAGTAGAAACTGAGTCTGGAACGTCTTGGGATGTTTATTTATGGGAAAAGCTTCAACATTCCTCCAAATGAGCCCATTTAAAACCTAGAAATGCATTTTAGGTCGAACTTTGGACCATTTTTAAAAAGTTGTACCATTGGTTGATTTTCGTCTTTTTTCGTCTGCACGTTCATCCTACCTCAAGTTTCACTATTAGCGACCTATGTAGTTCATGCAAATGTGTCAGAGATATGTTTAGGGTCTTGGACTGGCGTTTTTGAGGCAAGAATCCCTGAACTAAAGGGTGTAGGACGAAAATACCAAAGGGAAATTGTTGCTTGTCATTTTGCTTCCCAAAGTAGAAACTGGGTGTGGGTCGTCTTTGGTTGTTTATTTTTGGCAAAAACTTCAACATTCCTTCAAATGAGTCCATTTTATACCTAGAAATGCATTTTAGGTCGAACTTTTATCCATTTTTAGAAATCTATACCACTGGTCGATTTTCGTACGTTTTGGTCCGCACATTTATCCTACTACAAGTTTCACGCTTAGCGACATATATAGTTCATGCAAATGTGTTTGAGACATGTTTGGGGTCAAGGATGCACATTTTCGAGCCAAGAATCCCTGTACTATGGGGTGTTGGACGAAAATACCAAAGAGAAATCGTTGCTGGTAACTTTGTTCTCCAAAGCCGAAACAAAAGCTGGGACGTCCTTGCTCAATTATTATCGAGATAACTTAAAAATTCCTCCAAATGAGCCTGTTTATAGCTAGAAATGGATTTCGGTCCACACGTTAGTCCTACCTCAAGTATCTCTCTTCGCGACCTGTATAAATTCATGCAAATGTGTCATAGACATGTTCAAGGTCGTGGACGCACATTTCTGAATCCCTTAACTATGAGTGGTAGGACGAAAATACAAAAGGGAAATCGTTCCTGGTCACTTTGTTCCCCAAAGCAGAAATCGAGTCTAGGACGTCTTTGGTAACTTATTTTTTGTAAAAACTTAAAAGTTACTCTAAATGAGACCGTTTTATAGCTAGAAATGCCTTTTAGGCTAAACTTTGGTCCATTTTTCGAATGCTATAGTACTGGTGGATTTTCGTCTGTTTTGGTCCGCATGTTAGTCCTACCTCAAGTTTCTCTCTTCGCGACCTGTATAGTTCATGCAAATGTGTCAAAGACATGCTTAGGGTTATGGACGCACGTTTCTGAGACAAGAATCCCTAAACTACGGGGTGTAGGACGAAAATACCAAAAGAAAATCGTTGTAGGTCATTTTGTTCCCCAATGTAGAAACTAAGTCTGGCACGTCTGTGGTTGTTTATTTTTTTTGGAAAAACTTCAACATTCCTCCAAATGTGCCCATTTTATTACCTAGAAATGCATTTTAGGTCGAACTTTGGTCCATTTTTTAAAAGCAATACCACTGGTCGATTTCCGTCCGTTTTGGTCCGCACATTAGTCCGACCTCAAGTTTCAATCTTAGCGAGCTATATAGTTCATGCAAATGTGTCAAAAACATGTTTAGGGTCATGGACTACGTGGTTTAGGACGAAAATATCAAACGAAAATCGTTGTAGGTCATTTTGTTTCCCAAAGTAGAAATTGAGTCTGGGATGTCTTGGGTCGTTTATTTTTGGGAAAAGATTCAACATTCCTCCAAATGAGCCCATTTATACCTTGAAATGCATTTTATGTTCAACTTTGGACCATTTTAAAAAGTTGTACCACTGGTCGATTTTGGTCCGTTTTCTTCTACATATTCGTCCTACCTCAAGTTTCACTATTGGCGACCTATGTAGTTCATGCAAATGTGTCAGAGACATGTTTACGGACAAGGACACGCATTTCTCAGCAAGGAATACCTGAACTATAGGATGTAGGATGAAAATACCAAAAGTAAGTCCTTGTTGGTCACTCCAAATGAGCTCGTCTTATAGCTAGAAATGAAGTTTATGGTCGAACTTTGGTCCATTTTTCGAAAGCTATAGTACTTGTGGATTTTCTTACGTTTTGGTTTGCACGTTATTCCTACATCATGTTTCTCGCTTCGCAACCTATAGAGTTCATGCAAATGTATCAGAGACATGTTTAGGGTCATGGACGGACGTTTCTGAGCCAAGAATCTCTGAACTACAGGGTGGAGGACGAAAATACCAAAAGAAAATCGTTGCAGGTCTTTTTTTCCCCCAAAGTAGAAACTGAGTCTCGGACGTCTTTGGTGGTTTATTTTTGGGAAAAACCTTAATAATCCTCAGAATGAGCCCATTTTATACCTAGAAATGCATTTTGCGTCGAACTTTGGTCCATTTTTAAAAAGCTTTACCACTAGTCGTTTTTCGTCCGTTTTGGTCCACACATTCGTCCTACCTCAAGTTTCACTCTTAGCGACCTATATAGCTCATGCAAATGTGTTAGAGAGATGTTTAGGATCAAGGACGTGCATTTCTGAACCAAGATTTCCTGAACTATAGGTTGTAGGACGAAAATACCAAAGGAAAATCGTTGTTGGTCAGTTTTTTCTCCAAAGTAGAAACCGAGTCTAGGATGTCTTTGGTAAATTATTTTTGGTAAAAACTTAAAAATTACTCCAAATTAGCTCGTTTTATAGCTAGAAGTGCATTTTAGGGCAAACTTTGGTCCATTTTTTGAAGGCTATACTACTGGTGGATTTTCATTCATTTTGGTCCTCACGTTAGTCCTATCTCAACTTTCTCTCTTTGCGACCTATATAGTTCATGCAAATGTGTCAGAGACATGTTTAGGGTCATGGACGGCTGTTTCTGAGGCAAGAATCCCTAAATTATGGGGTGTAGGTTTAAAATACCAAAAAGTAATCGTTGTAGGTAATTTTGTTCCCCGAAACAGAAACTGAGTCTGGGACGTCTTTGGTTGTTTATTTTTGGGAAAAACTTCAATATTCCTCCAAATGAGCACATTTTATACCTAGAATGCATTTTAGGTTGAACTTTGTGTACATTTTTAAAAAGCTATACCGCTGGTCGTTTTTTGTCCGTTGTTTCAGCACATTCGTCCTACCTCAAGTTTCACTCTTAGCGACCTATATAGTTCTTGCAAATGTGTTATAGATGTTTAGGGTCAAGGACGCGCATTCTGAACCAAGATTCCCTGAACTATGCGGTGTAGGACGAAAATACCAAAGGGAAATCGTTGTTGATCACTTTGTTCCCCAAAGCAGAAACTGAGTCTAGGATGTCTTTGATAAATTATTTTGGAAAAAACTTAAAACTTACTCGAAATAAGCCGATTTTATAGCTAGAAATGCATTTTAGGCCAAATTTTGGTCCATTTTTTAAAGGCTATAAACTGGTGGATTTTCATCCGTTTTGGTCTACACGTTAGTCCTACCTCAAGTTTCTCTCTTCACGATGAATATAGTTCATGCAAATGTGTAAGAGACATTTTTAGGTTCATGGACGCGTGTTTCTGAGGCAAAAATCCCTGAACTACGGGGTGTAGGACGAAAATACCAAAGGGAAATTTTTGCAAGTCATTTTGTTCTACAGTGCAGAATCTGAGTCTTGAATGTCTTTGGTCGTTTATTTTTTGGAAAAACTTCAAACATTCCTCCAAATGAGCCCATTTTAAACCTAGAAGTACATTTTAGGTCGAACTTTGGTCCATTTTTAAAAAGCTATATCATTGGTGGATTTTCGTTTGTTTTGGTCCGCACATTCGTCCTACACCAAGTTTCACTCTTAGCGACCTATATAGTTCATGAAAATGTTTTAGAGACATGTTTGGGGTCAAGGACACTGTAATACCCGACTTTTTCTTTATTTAAGTTGTTGTTGCAAATTTATTAATAAAATATCGGAGGATATTTTGGTAAT
>JBBPDJ010022523.1:0-21754 GCA_037974625.1 Cucumis cinereus | reverse complement strand
GGTATTTTAAAGTTTTCCAAAATAAAATTGAGATGATTCTGGATTTCTTCCGCTGCGATGAGTTTTTATCCCATCAAAGACAACATATACTAAATTAACTTGACTAAACTAAATACCTTAAATATACTACATCCCATTATATTTCAAATAATATGTATAAAAATCAAACAAAAAAACATAGTTATGATCGATCAAACATACCCATCAACTTGCAGAAAACGAAAATGAACTATCCCGAGAAACAATGGAGAACGTGGAAACTATTTCTCTATAGTTCTTTTTCGTCTTTGATTTTTTTTGGTAGGTTTTTAGTAGTTTCGATTTGTATCACTGTGTTATGCCTTTGTTTGTTGATTTTACATTGCGGTTTATTCGGTTCAAAACATAACCGGAAGGAATAAAACTACAAATCAAATTAAATACTATTAATGCAAAAGGAATAAATCCATACTAATTATTGCAATGAAATAATTAAACCTTCTCTCTCCAATATTAGAAAAATCCTTTAAATATGAAATTTTTTTATTAAAAGGGTATTTTAGACTAAAAATCAAATAAAATACTATTAATGTAAATATTTGAATATTTAGACATTTATGAAAATATTTTTTGAAATGGTATTCAATGTATAAATATCCCAAAAAGATAATGGAGCCAGTTTAGGCCCAATAAACAAAATAAGTTCAAGTCCAATAAACAAAATAGGTTCAAGCCCAATAAACAAAATAGTCTCAAACCCAATAAACAAAACAGGCTTAAGTCCAAGCCCAAGCCCAAGCCTATGTCCATAGGCTTAAGCCTAATAAACAAAATAGGCTTAAATCCAAGTCCAAGCCCAATAAACAAATCCAAGCCCCATAAGCATGATGGGGCCAAGCCCAAGTCAAACAGACAAATGGGCCCAAGCCGACATAAAGCCCATGAGAATTCTCTACGAATGGAGACATTCTCATTCATTTGAGAGGACTTTTGGAGAAGAACAAAGTGCTTAAGCTCTGAAAAATTGAAGACTCGACCTCCAAAGCTCTACAGATGTGAAAGTTCTTATCAACCTCGAGATCACCTTGTTCTGAAAATTGAAGACATGGAAGATTAAACCTTCCTTGAATTCCAGAAGATTGAAGCTTAAATTGATTTGTATTTCTGAGGTCAAAGATTTAAAACTCCAGAAGGTCTAGAGAGAATTCTACAAACAACTAGAAAACTCTCTAACTCCTAAAGCTGACCACACTCGAAGATTGAAGTTTTGTGAAAGATACAAGCTTTCTTCCAAGATTCTAATTTCAAGAACAAGTCATCTGTCAAATCAAGATCAACAAGTCCAAAGGTCGATCATCCAAGAAGATCAATAAACCAAAGGTCGATCATCCAAGAAGATTAACAAACCCAAAGGAAGATCATCCAAGAAGATCAACAAACCAAAAGATCGATCGTCCAAGAAGATCAACAAGCTAAAAGGCCGATCATCCAAGAATATCAACAAGCCCAAAGGTTGATCATCCAAGAAGATCAACAAGTCAAAAGGTCGATCAACCAAGAAGATCGACTAGTGTAGAAATTTTAGAGAAAGCATAAAAGGAGTAAATATTAGAGATTGTACTCACTATATTGAAATCAATACAAAATTCAAATTCCACGAATTAAATTTTCTTGTTCGAAATCTTGTGTGAAAAGTTTGGCACGCCCAGTGGGACCTCTCTACCTTTCATCTCTTTCTCTCATACAAGATCAATGTCATCTAAAGACAACGTTTTTAAAACTTCAAGTGACGCTTACAGGAGACAAATCACTTGTGGTCGCTTCAAAAATATCGATCTATCTAAAAAGCATTCAACCATTGAATCACGAGAAATAAATAAGCAAATAACATGATTGCCCTTAAGAAGAATCCACTATAAATGAAGTCACTTCATCTTCTGAAGAATTAAACAAAGAAGTTTCAGAATCCAGTATAGTATCAGTAATGATGACAAACGTGGATACCGATGAAGAAAAATTGACCGAATTAGAAAAAAAGGTGAGCATGCTAATGAAGGCAATCGAAGAAAGAGACTATGAAATCGCATCTCCAAAGAATCATATCAAAAGTCGTGATGTTGCTGAATCAAGTCAAGCACATGTTGCCAAGGATAATGACAAAGGGAAGACAACCTTGCAAGAAAGACAACAGCAACAACCAACTTCAGTTGCTTCATTATCAGTGCAACAATTGGTGGTCCTTCCCAAATTTCTCTCTTGTATTCTAAACCATGTAAAAGAAGAATTGATAATTTAACGATGCCAACTGGGTACCAACCACCTATGTTTCAACAATTTGATTGGAAAGGCAATCCAAGGCAACATATTGCTCATTTTATTGAAACTTGTGAAAATGTTGGTACACGATGGGACTTTTTAGTCAAACAATTTGTTCGAACATTGAAAAGAAATGCTTTTGACTGGTACACTGACTTGGAGTATGAGTCCATTGACAGCTGGGAACAACTTGAAAAGGAGTTTCTAAATCGCTTCTATAGCACAAGACGAATAGTCAGTATGTTCGAGCTCACCAACACCAAGCATCGAGAAGGCAAACTCGTCATCGACTACATAAATAGTTGGAGAGCAACAAGTTTGGATTGCAAAGACCGCCTCACTGAACTATCTGCCGTTGAGATGTACATCCAAGGAATGCATTGGGGACTACTCTACATACTTCAAGGTATAAAACCTCGCAGCTTTGAAGAACTAGCAACTCAAGCCCATGATATGGACCTAAGTATTACTAGTCGAGTAGGCGAAAATATTTTAATCTCTAACAAAGAAAATGAAGTTGTCAGTACCACTCCTATTAAATCATCAATCAAAGAAAAAGACAAGAAGACTCAAAGTTGCCAAGAAGAATATACGTTGCTCAACTCTGAAGGAAAATCAAGAAAAAGTCTATCCTTTTTCCAATGCTGACATTCCTGTTATTTTAGAACAATTGCTAAGAGGACGACTGGTTCAACTTCCTGAGTTAAACGACCAAAAGAGATGCAAAAAGTTGGTGATCCAAACTATTGTAAGTATCCTCGCGTCATCGGTCACCCGGTAGAAAAATGCTTCATTTTAAAAGAGATAATTCTAAAATTAGCTCGAGAAGGAAAAAATGAGCTAGATATTGATGAAACAACTCAATCAAATCATGTTGCGGTAATAACAAATGATTGCAACCAAATAAGTCTTACAAGTTCATATCATACTAATGTCGAAGAAGTTGATGATTCAAAAGATATCAAACAAAGAACTTCTGTCCTTGATTGTAGTAAGCCTTCAACTACTCGAGCTTCAGTCTTTCGAAGATTGGGTATGGACACGACAATAGAAGACAATCAATGTTCAACGTCCAGTTCTGCTCAAATTTCAGCTTTCAAAAGGCTAAATATCTCCACGCCAAATAGAGATCGACCTTCAACAATTGCTTTCGATCGTCTCAAAGTGATAAGCAACCAACATGAAATAAAGATGAAAAATTTGAAACCAAAACCATTTTGTGAAAAAAACAATGACGATAAAATTCAAAGTCTTGTTCCCTGAAGGTAAAGCCAAAACTCATCATATTGACGAATCCTACAAATGAATGAGATGATGAAAGTCATGATCAAAATAAAAGCTTCTAAAATATAAATATAAAATAGCTCCATATAGCAAGAGCCTAAACTGCATGGTGCTCCTAGCCCACATGAGCTCAAAAGGTGAATGAAAAAAAAAATCAGTTGAACTACGTTATGACTTGATCCCTATATCTAAAAGGGTACGTAGGCAACTTAAAGAAAACTTTAAGTCCAATCCAAAAAAAACCAAAAAAAAAAAAAATCACTTAAACTACGTTATGACTTGATCCCTTTCCTCAAGGGTACGTAGGCAACTTAAATTAATTTAAGTTTAGCCCATAAAATGTTTTCACAAAAGTAGAAGTGGCATAACCTCATGTATGACTCTACAAAATCGATATCGTTCATCTCATTGAATGAAGAAATTTCAAATCGAAAGATGTCCATCTTTACTGGGGCATCACAACAAATTGGAGGCAAATTTTTAAATTCAAGATGTTTATCTCTAACAAGAAGGCGATATAGTAAATTGAAGGCGTACGCTACTTTGCCCAAGACTATATAGCAGTTGAGTGTATACAAAAAAAAAAAGCTTCTTCAAAATCAAGTTTGGTGGCTTCATCGATGTTTCTTCAAATTCAAAATTGAAAAAAAAAGGGTTCTTCAAACCAAGCTCAAGACTTCATGTTGCTCCTTTAAAGGTTGTAAGCTTAATCAATGCTTCCACATATTCAAATTTGAAGGCTTCGTCTTCCTTAAGTTTAAAGACTTCATGGTTGCTTCTTAAAGCTCAAGTTCAATGGCTATAGGCTTCATTGTTGCAGGAGCGACTCTGCCACTCTTCAAAATGTAAGCGTAGCTTCGCCTCCCTCCAAAATGTCGATGTAACTCCACCTCTCTCCAAAATGTCGACGCAGCTCTGCCTACCTCCAAAATGTCGACGCAGCTCTGCCTCTCCAAAATAGGTAGTGGTGCAGTCTCGACGCTTCCAAATGATACTGGTGCAGTCTCGACACTGGTGCAGTCTCAATGCATCCAAATAGATAATGGTGTAGTCTCGTCCTTTTCAAAATATATATGGTTTAGTTGAGAAGGTCATATACTCCTTGATGCAGCTGAGAAGGTCATATACTCCTTGATGCAGCTGGAAAGGTTAAATACTCTTACTCCTTGATGCAGATGGAAAAATCATATACTTCTTGATACAGCTGGAAAGATCATATATTCCTTGTTGCAGTTGGAAAGGTAATATACTCCTTATTGCAGCTGGGAAGGACATATACTCCGTGTTGCAGTTGGAAATGTCATATACCCCTTGAAGCAGCTGGGAAGGTCATATACTCCTTGATGCAGCTGGAAAGGTCATATACTCCTTGATGTCGTAGGAAAGGTCATATAGTCCTTGATGCAGCTGGAAAGGTCATATACACCTTGTTGCAGCTGGGAAGGACATATACTTCTTGTTGCAGTTGGAAAGGTCATATACCCCATGATGCAACTGGGAAGGTCATATACCCCTTGATTGAGCCAGAAAGGTCATATACTCCTTGATATAGCTGGAAAGATCATATACTCCTAGTTGCAGTTGAAAAGGTAAAATACTACTTATTGCAGCTGGGAAGGACATATACCCTTGATGCAGCTGGGAAGGTCATATACTCCTTGATGCAGCTAGAAAGATCATATATTCCTTAATGCAGCTGGGAAGGTCATATACTCCTTGATGCAGCTGAGAAGGTCATATACTCCTTGATTAAGCTGAGAAGTTCCGTATACTCTTCCAAGGGGCGCAACTGAGAAGTTCCACATACTTCAAGGCACAGTTGAGAAAATCCATATACTCCTCCAAGGCGCGTTGAGAAGGTACATATACTCTTCTAAGGCAAAGTTGAGAAGGTTCACATACTCCATGGCACAGTTGAGAATGTCCATATACTCCCCCAAGGCACAGCTGAGAAACACAATAGGGTAGAATAGACCATTTTTAAGGGTCATCCCTATGGAGTTAATCCATGAATCAATTTAATAATCAATGATCTTCTTAGATGTCGTCGAAGGTCAAGGAGTGGCATGATAGAGTTTTCCATACCCGATTGAGGTCATCTCTATATGAACCAAAACAAGATGATAAAGTTCAAGGAGAGACACAATAGGGTAGACCGTTTTAAGGGCCATCCCTATGGACTCAATCCATGAATAAATTTAATAATCAATGATCTTCTTAGATGTCGCCAAAGGTCAAGGAGTGGCATGATAGAGTTGTCTAGACCCGATTGAGGTCATCTCCGTATGAACCAAACTGATGATAAAGGTCAAGGAGAGAAACAATAGGGTAGATCGTTTTAAGGGTCATCCCTATGGAGTCAATCCATAAATCAATTTATAATCAATGGTCTTCTTATGATGTCGCTGAAGGTCAATGAGTGGCATGATAAAGTTGCCTAGACCCGATTGAGGTCATCTCTATATGAACCAAACCATGATGATGAAGGTCAAGGAGAGACACAATAGGGTAGACCGTTTTAAGGGACATCCCTATAGAGTCAATCCATGAATAAATTTATAATCAATGATCTTTTTATGATGTCATCGAAGGTCAAGGAGTGGCATGATAGAGTTGTTGAGACCCGGTTGAGGTCATCTCTATATGAACCAAATCATGATGATGAAATTCAAGGAGAGACATGATAGGTTAGACCGTTTTAGGGGTCATTCTTATAGAGTCAATGTAACATCCCAAATTTTAAGGTAATTTGTAATTTCTTTTTATTAATTATCTCATTAAATGTTGGTAATTTTAAAATTGGGTTGTTTGTATTGGATTTTAAATTTTAGAGAAATTGTTGGATTTATTATTGTGTGGTTTTATTTTAATTGTGGTTGGAGAAAAGAAAAAGTGGTTTTAAAGAAGAGAGAGAAAATTTGAATTAAAAGAGGAAAGATAAAGGGGATTTATTTTTGGAAGAAAAGGAAATAGAAAAAAAAATTATATATTATATTATTGTTATTTCTTTTCTTTCTTTTAAATTAGTGAGAATTACAGATTTGTATCTTCTCCATCTTCACCTTAAAAAAGAAACCCTAGCCGCCCTAGCGCCGCCACCGCCCTCACGTCGTGACTCTCCATAGCCACCCCAGTCGCCCTCACACTGTCATTCTTCATCTCCGCGCCCAGCCGCTCGTCCATCGCCAATCGCTACCAGCGCCTCCTCTCCGTTCGCGCCGCGCTCGAGCCAACCACAACGCTGTAAGCTGCGCCGCTCTTCCTCTACGTCAAATGTCGCTGCAACTCTGCTCGCAACCGCCTGTCTCGCGTCACGTCCCAGCCAAGGAAGCCGCACGCCCGCGACTTCGAGCCGACGCTACCTTCGCGCGCGCCTCATTCGAGCCGAACTTCATCGCCAAGCGGCACCCTCCGCTCCACCTTCTGTGCAGCCGCATAGCCGCCCAAACCGGTTGTCCGCCATCAAATCTGCAAGCCACATGAATTGCTAACCCGTGACACGCTGCCACATGCACGAGCTGCGCCTCTTCCATGCACGCCGGTTGTGGACTCTGTCAACTGCTCTCCCTCCGCTCGTCGGATCCACGTCAAGTCGCGTGTCGTTTCGCGACTTCGCCGCACCTCTGGTCGTCGTGAAGTCACGCGCTGCCCAGATCTGCGAGCCGAGCTGAGCCGATCGAGCCGAACTAAGCCGAGTCGAACCGTCTTCTGCCGTTTCCTGTCTCTGCTCCCACTTCTCGTTGTTGGTTTGTTGGTGAGTTTGGAAGTGGCTGTTGTTAATGGTTAGAATTAATTAATATTTTCTTTTGGGAAGAAAGTATTAATTAAAGTTCTTGTGTGTTTAGGGTCAATTGAAGGCTAGTTCGATATTCGAAATCTCTGTAATTTGAGGTAAGCATTGCTTCTTCCGAATCTACGCTTTTGGCGTATAAGGTGTTAGGATGGTTTTTGTGCCTGCTTTTGGGTGTTGGCTTTTGGTTTATTTGGCTTATAAATCTGTATGGATTATGCATAATCTGTTTTACCGTTTACCTGTGATATCTGCTGGATGAGATATGTTTGGTTATTGTGATCACAATGCTTATATTAGATATAATTGGATACGGTTTCTGTTAACTTATCTAATGATTTTGTACTTGGGGGGAAACGATAGGTCAGCTTTCAAGTCGTACGACGACTTGATCCTGACTAGCCAGTGACCAGCCTGTGTGGCATATCGTCGACTAGCCTGTGTGGCGTATTGTCGACCAACCTGTGTGGCACATCGTCACTGAAGGTCGTGAAGGGGGTCTGTACGAGGCCTGTTTCGACGTTCGTTCTGAGGGCAAGCCCATGTGGCAATTTGCTGTGATAGGGTCGTGAAAGAGGTCTGTACGAGGCCTGTTTCGACATATTTGTCAGTACTCAATCACCCGACTGTGTGTCGTAAAGTACAAGCCATTAGGGAAAGTTAACGGTCACCTAGTGGAGTCTGTAGTGGTTTTCCTTACTGGGTATTTTTATACTCATTCCTTTCTATGTTTTGTTTCAGGCAAAGGTAAGAATGAAGCAGCGAGGGGCAAATAGAACCAGTGACCATATCAGGAGGGACCAGGAGACCTATTTTTGCTTCCGCGTACGGTTATTTGTCATTTGTTTTCTTTAAGAGTCAACTTTTTGTTGGATTTATTTGTAATAATTTTGGTTTAGAAAACTATTTTAGTGATCTCGTCTAGGTTCTTTTCTTATTTCTTCCATTATTTGATTTATTAAACGTTTGAAAACCCTTTATTATTTTATTTGGATTAAATTAAAGTATTTGTTTTGTTTTGTCTTCGTTTTTTAAAATGGATTTAATGATTTATTTTTACTTAAGTAACGACCTATGGTTAAGGTTGAAAACCCGGAGCGTTACAGTTGGTATCGGAGCCTAAGTTTTTAGGTACTGTAGACTACTTACGATGTAAGTTATGGTTTTGGTTTCTATGGTCACTATGATTCACTTTTTCTCGCCAGGTACGTTTTCTTGAGTAAGCTTTTGGTTATGCATAGATATTGGCATGTAAAACTAGAAATTCTATGGATCATGGAGAGATCTCGTACTTATGACATGGTGATGGTTTTAGGAAAATGCCACTGCATCGTGGTACTAGAAGAGGTGGACGAGGTGGAAGGGGTGGACGAAGAGTAGGTCGAGGTCAACCTGCACAGCCAACAATGGACCCCGCCGCACCTATTACACAAGTTGACCTGGCTGCACTGACGGCTCAGTTAGGGTAATCTATTGAAACGATCGTGGAGGCAGCTTTGGCACAGTTTCACCCGGTCGCACCTGTCCCGACTACACTTGTCCCAGATGAGACTGCACCAGTAGTACTTGAGGGCTTGCCGGACCGTCTGTCGGCAAAGGCAAAGCACCTGAGAGATTTTTGGAGGTATGATCCTGCGACGTTTGATGGGTCACTGAAAGACCCCTCGGCAGTAGAGTTATGGCTATCGTCGATTGAGGACATCTTCCGTTATGTGACCTACCCGGACAACCAGAAGATCCAATGTGTCGCGTTCATGCTTAGGGATTGGGCCATTGTCTGGTGGAAGCTTGTTGAGAGGAGATTGGGTGGAAACCCCCGCGAGATTACTTGGGAGCAGTTTAAGGCGTGCTTCTATGAGAAGTTCTTCTTGGCTAACCATCGAGACGCTAAGTGTCAGGAATTCTTAGATCTGAAGCAAGGGCAGATGTCAGTGGAGGATTATGATCAGTAGTTCGATATGTTGTCTCGCTTTGCTCCAGAGTTAGTCGCAACTGAGGCGCCTCGTGCTGAGAGGTTTGTGAGAGGCGTGAGGAGGGACATCCTTGGCTTTGTCAGATCGTTCAATCCTTCCATGCAGGCAGAAGCCTTGCGCCATGCAATTAATGCCTGTGATCGAGATGAGGAAGTCTCAAAGAAACCGTCTGAGAAGAAATCCTTTTCTGGACAGAAGAGAAAGGCCGAGAGTAAGCCAGCAGAAGTTCCATGGAAGAGTCAGAGGACTCCAATGTCGAGGGCAGTTTACAGGAACCGGCACCGCTGGGAGAGAGCCTAAGCCTTGCCGTAAATGTGGGAGAAGACATTGGGGTCAATGTTGGGCGCTGGATAAGGTTTGTTTTCCTTGCAAGCAGCCAGGGCACATAACAGACAAATTCCCTAATAATTCTTCGGCAACCACCATGAATCAGACAGCTAGCACATCCCAAGGAGGTGGGAACAGGCAGTAGGATCGAGTTTTCGCCACCAACCGAGAAGAGACAGAGAAGCCAGGCACAGTGGTGACAAGTATGCTCCCAATCTTGGGGCACTATGCTTTAGTTCTCTTTGATTCTGGGTTCTTTTATTCTTTTATATCTTCAGTCTTTGTGAAGCATGCATATTTGGAGGTCGAACCTCTTGATTTTATCTTGTCTGTGACTACTCCATCTTGAGAAATCATGTTGTCTTAGAAGAAGGTTAAGTCATGTTAGATAGAGATAGCAAGTCGTGTGATAGATGTCACCTTGTTAGTACTGAATATGCGAGATTTTGATGTGATACAAGGCATGGATTGGTTGGCTGCTAACTATGCTAGTATAGATTGTGCTCGTAAGGAGGTGATCTTTAACCCTCTTGATGAGACAAGTTTTAAATTCAGAGGGGCAGAAACTGTAGTGTTGCCTAAAATTATTTCAGCTATGAAAGCCAGTAAGATGTTGAATCAAGGTACTTGGAGTATCTTTGCTAGCGTGGTGGACACCAGGGAAGTTGATGCTTCCTTGTCGTCTGAGCCTATGGTGAGGGATTACCCTGATGTGTTTTTTGAGGGTCTCCCGTGTCTGTCGCCCGAGAGAGATGTGGATTTTGCTATTGAACTGGAGTCGGGTATTAAGCCTATATCTAAAGCTCCATACATAATGGCTCCAGCTGAGTTGAAAGAGTTGAAACTGCAGTTGCAAGAGTTACTTGACAAGGGTTTCATCCGGCTGAGTGTGTCACCTTGGGGTGTATCAGTTTTGTTTGTCAAAAAGAAGGATGGGTCTATGCGTCTGTGCATTGATTATAGAGAGCTGAATAAAGTAGCGATAAAAAACAAGCATCAGTTGCCCAGAATTGATGATTTTTTTGATCAGTTACAAGGAGCTACAGTTTTCTCGAAGATTGATCTTCGTTAGGTTACCATCAGTTGAGAATAAGGGAGAGTGATATTCCCAAGATTGCTTCCCGTTCGAGATATGGACATTATGAGTTCATAGTGATGTCGTTTGGGCTGACCAATGCTCCTGCAATGTTTATGGACTTGATGAATAGGGTGTTCAAAGATTTCATTGACACCTTTGTGATTGTGTTTATTGATGATATCTTGGTTTATTCCAAGATGGAGGCAGAACATGAGGAGCAAATGAGGAAGATTTTAGAGACTCTGAGATTGAATGAGCTTTATGTCAAGTTTTCCAAGTGCGAATTTTGGCTGAAGCAGGCATCGTTCCTCGGTCATGTTGTGTCTAGAGAAGGAGTTTCAGTGGATCCTGCCTAGATTGAAGCAGTTACCAGTTGGCCTTGACCTTCTACTATTACTGAGGTTCGTAGCTTTCTGGATTTAGCAGGTTATTACCGACGTTTTGTGGAAGGTTTTTCTGGCATCGCTTCCCCTTTGACTCAGTTAACCAGAAAATGAGTTACGTTTGAGTGGAGTAAGGCTTGTGAGAATAGATTTCAGCAGCTGAAGCAGAAACTTGTCACTGCGTCTGTCCTGACAGTGCCAGACAATTCAAGAGGCTTTGTGATTTATAGTGATGCCTCAAAGAGAGGGTTGGGTTGTGTGTTGATGCAGCACGGGAAGGTAGTTGCATATGCATCTCGTCAGTTGAAAGTTCATGAGCAGAATTATCCCACCCATGATCTTGAGTTAGCAGCAGTGGTTTTTGCACTGAAGATTTGGAGACATTACTTGTATGTGAAAAAGACACAGTTCTTCACCGACCATAAGAGTCTCAAATACTTATTCACCTAAAAGGAGTTGAATATGAGGCAACGTAGGTGGCTGGAGTTGGTGAAGGACTATGATTGTGAGATCTTATACCATCCAGGTAAGGCAAACGTGGTAGCTGATGCCTTGAGCAGAAAGGTAGCCCATTCAGCAACTCTTATTACCAGGCAAACTCAGTTGCACCAGGATTTTGAGCGAGCCGAGATTGCAGTTGCAGTAGGGGAAGTAACCTCATAGTTGGCACAGTTGACTGTGCAACCGATGTTGAGACAGAGGATTGTTGAGGCTCAAGGTAGTGACCAGTATCTGAGTTCAAAGCGCCACCTAGCAGAGATGGGGCAAGCTGAGGGTTTTTTTTGTATCTTTTGATGATGGTCTCCTGTTTGAGAAAGTTTATGTGTTCATGTAGACAGTGAAGTTAAGAGGGACTTGTTGTCTAAAGCTCATAACTCTCCTTTTGCTATGCATCCTGGCAGTACCAAGATATATCAGGACTTGAAATGTTTTTACTGGTGGCCTAATATGAAGAGAGAGGTAGCAGACTTTGTTAGCAAATGTCTTGTGTGTCAGCAGGTGAAAGCACCAAGACAGTAGCAAGTAGGATTGTTACAGCCTCTTGGAGTTCCAAAGTGGAAGTGGGAGAACATATCGATGGATTTCATCATAGGGTTGCCTAAGACCATGAAGGGTCATACTGTAATTTGGGTTATCGTGGATAGACTCACCAAGTCAGCACACTGTGTTCCCGGTAAGTCTACTGACTCAGCAAATAAGTGGGCTCAGTTATATTTGAAGAAGGTGGTAAGGTTGCACGAAGTTTCGGTGTCGATTGTTTCTGACAGGGATGCATGTTTCACCTCTAATTTGTATAAAGGTCTACAAAATGCCTTAGGTACCCGGTTGGATTTCAGTACAGCTTTTCACCCACAGACTGATGATCAAACTGAGCGTTTGAACCAGACACTAGAGGATATGTTGAGAGCTTGTGCTCTAGAGTTTTCTGGGAGTTGTGATTCTTATCTTCATTTGATGCAGTTCGTTTACAACAACAGTTACCAGGCTACCATTGGCATGACACCGTTTGAAGTCTTGTATGGTAAGTGTTGTAGGTCTCTTGTGTGCTGGGACAAGGTTGGTGAGCAGAGGTTGGTTGGTCCTGAGTTGGTGCAGTCTACGAATGAAACCATTCAGCAAATTAGAGCCTGCATGAAGACAGCTTAGAGTAGACAGAAAAGTTATGCAGATGTGAGACGAAAAGATCTGGAATTCGAGGCGGAAGATAAGGTGTTCTTGAAGGTGGCACCTATGAGGGGTGTTTTGAGATTTGCAAAGAAGGAAAAGTTGAGTCCTCGCTTTATTGGGCCTTTTGAGATTCTAGAGAGGATTGGTCCTGTGGCGTACCGGTTAGCGCTACCACCATCTCTCTCTACAGTTCATGACTGTTCCATGTTTCAATGTTGAGGAAGTATGTGGCTGACCCGTTGCATATCATCGATTATGAGCCCCTGGAGTTCAATGAAAATTTGAGCTACGAGGAGCAACCAGTGGAGATTCTGGCAAGGGAGGTGAAAACTTTGCGCAACAAGAGTATTGCCTTGGTAAAGGTTTTATGGCGAAATCAGCATGTGGGAGAAGCCACGTGGAAGCGGGAGGATGACATGAGAGCTCGATACCCGGAGTTGTTCGAGGATTAGAGCTTTCGAGGACGAATTCTTCTTAAGGAGGGAAGATTGTAACATTCCAAATTTTAAGGTAATTTGTAATTTTTTTTTAATTATCTCAATAAATGTTGGTAATTTTAAATTTGGGTTGTTTGTATTGGATTTTAAATTTTAGAGAAATTGTTGGATTTATTATTGTGTGGTTTTGTTTTAATTGTGGTTGGAGAAAAGAAAAAGTGGTTTTAAAGAAGAGAGAGAAAATTTGAATTAAAAGAGGAAAGAGAAGGGAGATTTATTTTTGGAAGAAAAGGAAAAAGAAAAGGAAATAAAATAAAATATTATATTATTGTTATTTCTTTTCTTTCTTTTAAATTAGTGAGAATTAGGGTTTTGTATCTTCTCCATCTTCACCTTCAAAAAGAAACCCTAGCCGCCCTAGCGCCGCCGCCGCCCTCACGCCGTGACTCTCCATAGCCGCTGCCACCAACCTCACGCCGTCATTCTCCATCTTCGCGCCCAACCGCGCCTAGCCGCTCGTCCATCGTCGATCGCTACCAGCGCCTCCTCTCCGTTCGCACCGTGCTCGAGCCAACCACGATGTCGCAAGTGGCGTCGCTCTTTCTCTACGTCAAACGCCACCGCGCCCCCGCTTACAGCCGTCTATCTTGCGTCACATCCCAGTCGCGGAAGCCGCACGCCCACGACTTCGAGCCGACGCTACCTTCACCCGTACCTCATCCAAGCCGAACTCTATCGCCAAGCGGCGCCCTCCGCTCCACCTTTTGTGCAGCCGCATAGCCGCCCAAGCCGGCCGTCTGCCATCAGATCTGCAAGCCACATCAACTGGTAACCAGCGTCGCGCCGCCACGTGCACGAGTCGCGCCTCCTCCACGCATGCCGGTTCTGGATTTCGTCAACAGGTCTCCCTCTGCGCGTCAGATCCACGTCAAGCCACATGTCGTTTCGTGACGCTATCGCACATCTGGTCGTCGTGAAGTCACTCGGTTCCCAGATCTGCGAGTCGAGTCGAGTCGAGTTGAACTACCTTCTGTCGTTTCCTGTCTCTGCTGCCACTGCTCGTTGTTGGCTTGTTAGTGAGTTTGGAAGTTTCTATTGTTAATGGTTAGAATTAATTAATATTTTCTTTTGGGAAGAAAGTATTAATTAAAGTTCTTGTGTGTTTAGGGTCAATTGGAGGCTAGTTCGATTTACGCAATCTCTGTAATTTGAGATAAGGATTGCTTCTACCAAATCTACGCTTTTGGCGTATAAGGTGTCAAGATGATTTTTGTGCCTGCTTTTGGGTGTTGGCTTTGGGTTTATCTGGCTTATAAATCTATATGGATTATGCATGATCTGCTTTACCGTTTACCTGTGATATCTACTGCATGAGATATATTTGATTATTGTGATCATAATGCTTATATTGGATATAATTGGATACGGTTTCTGTTAACTTATCTAATGATTTTGTACTTGGTGGGAAACGATAGGTCAGTTTTCAAGTCGTACGACGACTTGATTCTGACTAGCCAGTGACCAGCCTGTGTGGCGTATCATCGACTAGCCTGTGTGGCGTATTGTCGACCAGCCTGTGTGGCACATCGTCACTGAAGGTCGTGAAGAGGGTCTGTACAAGGCCTCTTTCGACGTTCGTTCTGAGGGCAAGCCCATGTCAGTACGAGGCTTGTTCCGACATATTTGTCAGTACTCAACCACCCGACTGTGTGTCGTAAAGTACAAGCCATTAGGGAAAGTTAACGGTCACCTAGTGGAGTCTGTAGTGGTTTTCCTTACTGGGTATTTTTATACTCATTCCGTTCTATGTTTTATTTCAGGCAAAGGTAAGAATGGACCGGCGAGGGGCAAGTAAAACTAGTGACCATATTAGGAGGGATCAAAAGACCTATTTTTGCTTCCGCGTACGGTTATTTGACATTTGTTTTCTTTAAGAGTAAACTTTTTGTTGGATTTTTTTGTAATGATTTTTGTTTAGAAAACTATTTTAGGGATCTCGTTTAGGTTCTTTTCTTATCTTTTTCATCATTTGATTTATTAAACGTTTGAAAACCCTTTATTCTTTTATTTGGATTAAATTAAAGTATTTATTTTGTTTTGTCTTCGTCTTTTAAAATGGATTTAATGATTTTTTTTACTTAAGTAACGACCTTGGGTTAAGGTTGAAAACCCGGGGCGTTACAGTCAATCCATGAATCAGTTTATAATCAATGATCTTCTTAAGAAACACAATAGGGTAGAATAGACCTTTTTAAGGGTCATCCCTATTGGAATCAATCCATGATGTCGTCGGAGGTCAATGAGTGACATGATAGAGTTGTCTAGACCCGGTTGAGGTCATCTCTATATGAACCAAACTATGATGATGAAGGTCAAGGAGAGACAGGATAGGTTAGACCGTTTTAAGGGTCATCCCTATGAAGTCAGTCCATGAATCAGTTTATAATCAATGATCTTTTTAAGAAACACAATATGGTAGAATAGACCTTTTTTAAGGGGTCACCCCTACTGAAATCAATCCATGATGTAGTTTCTGAAGGTCAAAGAGAGACACAATAGGGTAGACCGTTTTAAGGGTCATCCCTATGGAGTCAATCCATTAATCAGTTTATAATCAATGATCTTCTAAAGAAACACAATAGGGTGAAATAAACTGGTTTTAAGGGTTATCCCTATTGGAATCAATCCATGCATCAAAGTCCTTCCTATGATCAATCCATATGCTCTGTATAACTTTCAAATATTGCTGAAAAAAAAAAAGAAGAGAAAAAAATGGAGGGCCCTCGGATCAGTACCTTTTAGTTGGATGCAAATTGCGAGAAAGTCTGTTAAAAGAAAAAAAATAAGGAAAGAAAAAAAAAGCAAAAGCAAGAGGAGATAGAGAGAATTTTCATACCTTGATGTTTTTCTTCTACTCGATGATGAAAAATGACTGAGGGGAGGGTCTATTTATAGGCTCAACAAGCCCAATTCCTAATGGGCTTTGGAATCACATCAAATCTTTTTAATAATTAAAGATTTCAAAAGATTTTTTATTTTGGGATAATTTTTTAATTTCATTGAAGATAAATAAAATTTCTAAATTCAAATTTTAGATTTTATTCCCAATTTTAAATTAAAATTTGGCCATAAAATAAATTTTATTTTTTTTAGAAAAAAAGAAAATACACATTATCTTTAAAGATTTGAAAAGATTTTATTTGTGGATAATTTTTAATTTAACATTTGGAGATAATTAAAATTCTAAATTCAAATCTAAGGTTTTATTCAAATTTTAAATTAAAATTTGACCATACCATAAAAAAATTTCAAATTTTACCGAATTTAAAATTCAAGCCAAATTAACTTTGCATATATGACCTCTAATTTATCTCAAATTTAGATTGGAGGCATTATCTAAAATACATGCCAAAGCAAAATTGATGGAAGTTCAAATTTCATATATATATATATATATATATCTTTTGGAGTTAAAATCAATAATGGGTTGCTTGTATTTTGATATCAAATTTGATTGAAATTAAAATTTTGACATATACCTAATTTTTTATCCCCAAATCCAAGTTTAGGTTTTTTACCCTCAAGTCAAATTAAATTAAGGATAAAACCTCAAATTCATTTCAAATTTAAATTTGGCTGCATTCCCAATATTAAACTTGGGTTGTCATCCAAGTTTATTCTCAAATTCTAGTTCAAATTCAAGTCAAGCTTATGCACAATATTCATAGCTTGATTGACACGTGAAGTATGGTGAAAATTCAAGAATATACAACTTGCATTTTTTGAAACTTTATTTTTCGAGATTCATGCACCCACATACGTGCACAAATCTCCAAAAATGAGAAATTTTGGCCAATTAAATGTTGCAACGTCGTCACACTTATAATTTGAATTGATTTGGGTAATTAAAATTTCTACCTAATTCGATTCAAGCCCATGCTAAAAACTTAAGCCAAAAAAGATAATGGAGTCAGTTTAGGCCCAATAAACAAAATAGGTTCAAGTTCAATAAACAAAATAGGTTCAAGCCCAATAAACTAAATAGGTTCAAGCCCAATAAACTAAATAGGTTCAAGCCCAATAAACAAAATAGGCTTAAGCCTAAGACCAAGCTAAGTCCATAGGCTTAAGCCCAATAAACAAAATAGGCTTAAGTCCAAGTCCAAGCCCAATAATCAAAATAGGCTTAAACCCAAATTCAACCCCCACAAGCAAGATGGGCCCAAGCCTAAGTCCAACAGACAAATGGGCCCAAGCCCACATAAAGTCCACGAGAATTCTCTATAAATAGTGACATTCTCATTCATTTGAGAGGACTTTTGGAGAAGAACAAAGTGGTGAAGTTCTGAAGAATTGAAGACTCAACCTCTGAAGCTCTACAGACATGAAAGTTCTTATCAACCTCGAGATCACCTCCTTTTGAAAATTGAAGACTTGGAAGATTAAACCTTTCTTGAATTCTAGAAGATTGAAGCTCGAATTGATTTATATTTGTGAGGTCAAAGATTTCAAACTCCAGAAGGTTAGATAGAATTCTACCAACAACTAGAAGACTCTCTAACTCCTGAAGATGACCACACTTAAAGATTGAAGTTTCTTGAAAGATACAAGCTTTCTTCCAAGATTCCAATTTCAAGAACAAGTCATCTGTCAAATCAAGATCAACAAGCCCAAAGGCCGATCATCCAAGAAGATCAACAAATCAAAGGTCGATCATCCAAGAAGATCAACAAGCCCAAAGGAAGATCATCCAAGAAGATCAACATACCAAAAGATCGATCATCCAAGAAGATCAACAAGCCAAAAGGCCGATCATCCAAGAAAATCAACAAGTTCAATGGTCGATCATCTAAGAAGATCAACAAGCCCAAAGGTCGATCATCCAAGAAGATCAACAAGCGAAAAGGTTTATCAACCAAGAAGATCAACTAGTATAGAAACCAAGAAGATTAACTGGTATAGAAATTTGAGAGAAAGCATCAAAGGAGTAAATATTAGAAACTGTACTCACTATATTGAAATCAATACAAAATTCAAATTCCACGAATTAAATTTCCTTTGTCGAAATCTCGTGTGAACAGTAATCTAATGATTAATGTAAAACAACAATGATAGATACATCCTAGTATGCACTAAATCCTTTTCCAATGTAAAATCATCTCGAGAAGAAATTTGAAATCGTTTTTAAGATAAATTTCAAAAGTGGTCATAATTAACTTTTTTTAATAAAAAATCAAATTCAAAATGACAAAAAGTCAAATCTTCACCATGTTATCTAGTGGTTGTGAATTTAAAAATGCAATAGTGTCTATTATGTTCACAATTTCTTAAAACAAAATCTAAAAATAAAAAATGACAATTTATTGTTTTCGAAACTAGACTATTTCAAGTGTTGTTTTTCAGAAATCGTTTTTAAAAACATGTATACCAAACACATTTTAATTATTTTATTTGTATTTTTTGTTTTTGAAAATATACAAACGAAAATGAATCACGGACCAACGGGTCTTAACTGACCATATAAATACATAAATTTGAAAAAAAAGAAAAAAATAATTATATAAAATAAAGGCAAAAAGCAATTTATACGTATATATATATAAAAAAAAGAAAATAACTATATAAAATGGCCCATGTTACCCCCTTTTTTCTCTCTCCTATGAGCGAGGGCTGAACCCTAGCCTTTTTCCTCTCTCTTCTAAATCGCATTTTTTCTCTCCTATGGGCGATGGTTGAATCATTGCTCTTTTCCTCTCTCCCATTTTTTCCAACCTTTTCTCTTGTCTCTCGTATGGGCGAGGGTTAAACCCTCGTCCTCCTCTCTCCAACAATAAACAACTATAAAACTCTAAAAAGTTTGAAAACTAGTACATTTCTCTAATAAGTTTACAAAACAACAGTAAATAAATAAATAAATCATATATATGTATATATATAATTCATATCCACTTTCTAATTAAATATATACATATTTAATTATAATTAACATACCTAATCAATTTAAATCTTAAATAAACCAACTTATACTTAATTAATTCAAAATAATTAATTTAAAATTACCTCAAATTTGAGATTTTACAGACAATTATGTAAATTAGAATGAGAATGTTGAATTGAATTATATCATATGTTTATGATTGATTTAGACTGAGATCGACAGAATTAGAATGTTTTGGACTGATGGTAACTGTTAACTTTATCTATTATGGGCTGGTATACCCTGTGTGTATGATGTCCCTATAAGATCACCACTTACGGCTGACTGATTGGTGTACCATCGAGTTCACTTTTATTGTTGATATGGGTTCTCCTACGGGATCACTAGACTGATATGTGTGTTCTTACGAGATCACTAAACTGATGTGAGTGTTCGTACGAGATCACTAGATTGATATGGCATAGACTATAAGCTTAATAGGAAGTTTTAATAGTTCACTTAGTGGGCCCATTAGTAGGTCCCTTACTGTGTATTTTATATACTCACGTTTTCATGCTTATTTTTCAGGCAACGGTAAAGAAAAGTCGGCGAAAGATAGGAAGGACCCGTGTTCGTGCCATTAAGGACTATTATAACATGATGCCTTCGCTATACTTTTATGATATGATGATTTTAGAATGATATGAACGATTGATAGATAGTTTTTTAAACTTATGAGTTTCTTATTATGTTTTACTTAAAACCCAAACTAAATTAGTTTTAAATTAACTCTTCTTTATCATTTATTTCTAACATTTGATTTTCTACATAAATATGTTTATTTATTTATTTAATACAATAATTTAAACTTTGCTTGATTTTTGTTTTAAAATTATTATTTTTATTTAAGTAACGGTCTTAGCTTAGTTTGAAAAGTTGGATCGTTACAGGGTTATTTTGAGTTACAAATGTGGTAAGCTGAATAACAAAAATACATTTTTATTGTTTTATCAAAATGTAACTACTTTTCTTTTTTGCTAAATGAAAGAGGTGAATTTGTTGGAGCTGTGTAGTGAACTTGTTCTTGAGATAATTTTACCTCAACTCTTTTAAATGATCATTTTTAGTATTGCATAATAAAGTTGTGGGACACTAAAAGCCATGCGGCGTTTTCACATAAAAGTTTATTTCATTAAACGTTGACAAAAGGCCTTTAGCATTAAAATTTCGGGGATTCGTGAATTAGGGCATGAGAGATGGAAACTTAAAGAGGTGAAGGAGCTTTTGGAGGTTGATCGTGAGCTCAGGGGAGAAAATTTTAGGGCTTGGCGAACTATTCACGTTGTTTGGGTGATGTCGATCGAATCATTTTTTTCCTTCCCTTTTCCCTTTTAGCATTTTTATATGGTTTTTGTTAAAACGTTGCGTTGATCTCTTCTGTGATGAGTAACTAATTCTTGTCTAGGGTGTTATGGTTATTGTAGATTGCAATTTTGATTGATTGATTGACATTCAACCATTTCTATTTACTTTTGTATTTTAAAGAGATAGTTGCAAATATAGCAATTAGATTCAAAGTATTAGCATACGTAGCAACATTCTAAAAAAATTGCAAATATAGCAAATCTGTCAGACTCCTTTAATGATAGAAGTCTATCACTGATAGACCATATTGCAATTATTGATCTATCACTAATAGACCATAAGACTTTATCAACGATAGAAGTCTATCGTTTATTTTCAATTTTTTTAAAATGTTGCTACACTTGATTATTATCCCTAAAATTACTATCTATTATAATTACTCTATTTCAAAATATATACTTTAACTACTTTTGATCAATTGGTCATTCATTTGAATGTGTGTGGGCCAATTTTATTGCTCAAGAGATAAGCAATCTGTTGAAGAAGATGATTTGAATTGTTATCTAATTGTATGTAAATGATGAGACGATGATATATAAGAGTTTTAACTGAAGAATCTTAATGCCATGGTATTGTAGTAAAGGCAAAGAGATTTGGATTTTCATGGTAGTGATAGAAAGGAATTGTGCTCGAGAGAGGAGATGCCAAATTAAGACTCGTAGATATTATTAATGCAAGCATTATTAATGTGATACGTGATCCATTGATTAATTAGTTATGAGAAGTGGTAATTGAATAAACTCCTTGGTCCATTGAATTTTTTTTATTTCTGTAGTTTTATATTAGAATTAGAACTAGCATCATCATTGCTCTGCCTTTGGCTGTCACACCCCCTCCTAGACTCTCTACTCCTAGCCTAGAAGACGGCGTGAAGCCAGTGAACTCATCCTTACCTTGACGATCCTCACTGACTATCTTAGCTTAACTCTGACTTAAACAATACCAATAACTTTAAAAAAATGTGGAATAACTTAACTGCGGAAAAATAATCTCAAACTTAACTCATAACAGCAGAAACTAAACAAATATCTTATATATAGTGCAACCCATACTATTTTATACAACTCATCTCACTTACCAAAACTTATTATAACAGTAATATGCATGATTTACTACTAACGTACACTAGTACTAAAACTTCTCGAGTAGCAGACAGTCTGTGGTAGGTCAGGCTCCG
>JBBPDJ010022512.1:0-21759 GCA_037974625.1 Cucumis cinereus | reverse complement strand
TCTATCTATCTATCTATCTATCTATCTATCTATCTATCTATCTATCTATCTATCTATCTATCTATATATATATATATTATGGTAGTCTTTTTAATTATGTTAATCTACTTATCATGGTAGGTGGCATTAGAGATTGAGATGAGAAATGTTGATGTTTCAGATAACTTGAGGTGGATTACTCATGACCCTCATCCTATAGTGATTAGATATAACAGTTATGCCATTAATGGAGATATCACACGAAGTCTTATGATAAAGATCACAGTGTGCAAAATAGTGGAGTTAGTCTAGTGCGAAAAACAATGCAAGTGTCAAGTTCAAAAAATAAAAATCCCATAATTAAAGATATGTCATTTTACAGAGTGATACAAGACATATGAGAACTTAATTATAACACGTTTAATGTTGCAGCAATGCGATAGGGTTGAGAACAATATGGTGTGAAAATGGATGACCTAGGCTTTCTGTTAGTTGATTTAAATAGAATAGGTCACAAGTCTGATTCATTTATAATGGTGACCCAAGCAAGCCAAGTGTTCTATGTTGATGACCCAAGTGATGCGAGATGGTCAATCGTGCTTTCTCCGCCTCAAAGAGGCTCAATATAACAGCAACGAGCTTGGAGATACCATATTACACTGTGAAAAAGTATCCAATGATATGCCAAATATTGATGGAAGTAATGATTTGGATGAGAATATCTTAACATATGTACGATCGGACGGTGAAGGCACATATATTCTTAAATAACAAATACTGGGTGTGTTCTAAAATGCATAACATAATCTTCTTATTGTATTCATATGTTACAGTTGATTTTGTATATGTTTAGTGTGTAACTTATCCTTTAATTTTTTCGGTGACAGGATATTCGTACATCACATGGAGTCAACAATACCTAGAGACGAAGAAAAGGAGATTGGTGTGGTTGAGACCTGTGGCGCTATTGTGACTGGAGCTGATAAGGCTGAGAAGAGTAAAAAACGAGAAAGCGAGGACCTACAACTATGTTTGACGTTACGCGGGTACGTAGTGCGGGGGAAAGAAAATTAGTGGAATACAATGAGGATGGAGTACCCATTGGAGAAAATGGGTCGAAACTAAACTCCTTTATTGGAACTTGTGTACATTATCACATTCTAATTACGTATGCATCCTGGATACACGTTCCAGTTGAATTGAAGGAGAAGATCTATAACATTGTAGAGGTACATTTGCTTTATTTTATTTACTTTTTTTTAACAATTTCATGGAAACTTTTGACTATTTGAATGACTTCACTAACTTTCCAATCTCAGGGTGCTTTTATTATCGACAGTAGATCGAAGAAAAACATACTTAAAACTGCAGGAACAACATTTTCGGCAATTTAAACATTGGTTGATAATGAGACATATATTGCAATACAAGAATGAAGTAGAAATGTTAAGTCGACCACCAGAGATGTATTCCTACATTGACTAACAACATTGGGAGGAATTTGTTCGATCCAGAATATGTCCACAGTTTGCGGTAACAATTTTCTTTTCATTCGTTAGGTTACATCTTACCTTCTATAATCTACTAATGAATTGTTAAATATGTTTAGAACAAAAGAAAAGTACAGCAAGAGAAACGACATAAGAATAAGTATAACCATCGACTGTCAAGAACGAGTTATACGAACCTTCGAGAGCGACTGATAAGAATTAATTGTGGTTTTCATTAATCTTATAACTTTTATAATCATTCTAATTATGTGTACAATAAAATGTAGAAAAAAGTACCTTTGCAAGAAGATTCTCTTGATCAAGCTAGCATGTGGAAGAGAGCTAAGGTTGACAAGAACGGAGAATATAAGAATGAGACGTCCAGGAAGTTGTTAATCACATAGTAAGTAACACAATTACTATTGAAAATCGACTAAAGTTTTATACAAAGTGTTATGCTTATTTATGACTAATGAATCTGATTTGACATTTGTTAGGATGAGATATGAAGAACGTCTGATCCAAGTTCCATCAAAATATCCTCTCCAAATGATGCTTTGACACAAGCACTGGGTGCAGAAGAGCACGCTGGACGTGTACGTGGAGTGGACGAATTTGTCACCCCAACCACATACTTCCACGTAGCGAAATGCTCCAAGGTAAAGATTGATGAATTTTTGGAGCTTAGTCAAGAGAATGAGAAACTGCGTTTGAGAGTTCAAGAACTAGAAGACATTCATAGAACACAATCTACACCGACATCTACACATGGATATTGCTCGAAACCAAGATTGGAGTACAAGATTGAATGCGACAATAAACGAACGAAGGAAAATAAAAACCTGAAGAATAAGGTGGTTAAAAAAGAGAACAATGTAGATGTGATCTTATTGAATGATGATCATGAGGATGAGAAGGAATCGATCAAAATTGACCAACGGTTGCACTGTCAGGTAATTGCTTATGCTTTGGTCAATGTTTTATAAGTACTACTTTACACTAATTACTTTCTTGATGATCTTTCATATGTGAACTTCTTAGGTTGCTAACGAAGCAAATATTGTTTGTGAGTCTTTAATCAAGATGCCACTACATTTGAAGACTTTACTTCGGTATGCTGAAAAGGTAATGGAGAAAGATTCTGAGATTCGTTACCAACTTCCAGTTGAATTATTTGGCATAGGTAGAAAGTGTTGTGTCATGCGAGAAGATGTTATTGACTTTTGTAACATGAGAGAAGTCAAAACTTTCACGTTGGTGGCACACATGGCGTAAATAATATAACGTTCTAGTTTAGTTCTTTCTTAAGTCTTAGCTTTTAAGTAGATTTCTGGTTTACTGACTTTTAAACTCTTTTAGGTACTTACAATAAAAAAATGTTTCAAACTACATCTTTATTGATCTGTTCCTGATATTCGTTGGACACGACAACCAGGAAGTTAGGTCTTGCAACCAGTGCAGAAGATTAATGGCTTCAAATGAAAACCAACTAGTTCTGGCTCCATTTAATTAAGGACATATAATAGTGAACTTCTCACTTCTTGTCTTCTATGTAATGGTCATTAGGTACTTCTGGCTATCAACGTGTACGAAGAGACAGTCTATTATGTAGACTCACTCCGGACAACATCTAGAGTAGATATTAGATATGTAACAGACACGTAAGTAAACTTCTTTCATATCTTTAACTATATTAAAGCATACTTTATTTTAAAGTATATGTAGTTGCTTCTTGAGAGCTATTGCAATCTTTCTATCCTAGAAGAATATGCAAAAAGGTCGAAAACAATCAGTATGAAAAATCGTGAAGGCAAGTGTAAACAATATACATCTATTAGTTATTGGTAGTGCATATGAAACATTCCTTACATTTTGGTAATTTTTCATTATAGTGTCCTTTACAAACTGTAACAACTGAATGTGGGTACTATGTAATGAGATATTTGAGTGATATAGTCAACAATGGGAGCATAGTAGTCACAAACTCGGTATGTTAATTACTTTGACAAATTATTGACTTCAATTATAAAATTTGCCTAACCAAGTAGTAACTTCAATACTTTTGACTTTATATTTATTAGATTGATACAAGGACGTCTTACAATCAATTCCAGTTGGATGAAGTGCGTACAGAGCTAGCTGATTTTCTGGGTGGCTACATGTGATACGGTGCTACATATATGTTGTACATTTTAGGTTTGATTTTTAGTTTTCCCTATTGAATCAAACTCTTATGGGATAGGTTGTTGATATGATCTATTTGTTTGGGCTAGACACTTCTTTTGTTTATATATATATTGGATATGATTTGAAGGTATATGTACATTGCTAGTATTGATTTTGGTAGATAATTATATTGCTAAAAGATTAGCAAAACATTGTAAGTGATGTAGGTGAGTACTCGAATGATGGTATAATGTTTGATTAATTTTGGTAAATGATTAATTTTAACCTATATAGTCTTCATCTTCTTGGCCATAGTTTTTTGTAGTTTCGATCTTAATAATGATGTAGGTGGATACTCGAATGAAGGTATAATGTTTGATTTGGTGGTGGTCGAGGGAGGGGGGTTAGTTAAGGTTTAAGTTATTTTGTGAATTTGTTTGAAGGTTTGGACATGTAACATTTGTTATATTATGGTTGATTTGTGTACTTATTGGTGATACTTGAATCATGGTATAATATTTGATTTAGGTGGATGCATGTTTGGTTTGATGGTTGTGTAGGGGGAGGGGGGTTAGTTAAGGTTTAAGTTGCTTTGTGAATTTTTTTTAAGGTTTTGACATGTAACATTCTTATAATGGTTTAGTTGTGTATTTAAATAAGAATGATGGTATAATAATGCTTGATTTAGGTGGATGTTTGGCTTGGTGGTGGTGGAAGGAGGGGGGGGGGGGGTAGTTAAGATTAAGTTTCTTTGTGAATTTGTTTCAAGCTTTTGACATATGAAAAATTAGTTAATTAAGTTGCTTCCTTTGTGTATATAATATTGGTTGATGGTGGTGGAAGGGGGGGGGGGGGGTGGAGGGAGGGGAGGGAGAGTTTGTTTAAATTAGTTTGAAGTTTGATATTTTGAAGTTAATGTAGAGTTATATATTAGATATTAATTAGTAGATTAGATTTGCTCTTATGTGTAATAGATTACATTGTATATATACGGGTTAAGAATTCCAAATACAGGTACAAAAAAGAGGCAAAAAGGAGCAAATACAGGATACATTAAATATTAAATTTAAAAAAAAATTACAAAATTAACTTGACAGTGAAACACTGTCAAGCATAGTGAAACAAGAATTACATCATACTTGACAGTGATAAACCATCAAGAATAAAAAATTCTTGAAAAAAAAAACCTTCAAAATTAAAGTTTTCCTTATTCTTGACACTAGATTACTTGACGGTAAAAAACTGTCAAGTAAAGATTTATTCTTGACAATGTAAACCTGTCAAGTAAGTTCTTATTCTCGACAGTTTTCACTGTCAAGTAAAAAATGTTTATTCTTGACACTGGATTACTTGACAGTTTTTCACTATCAAGTATTCTTTTTTTTTTTTTTGTAGTAGTGGTTTCATTTAGTCCCTTGCATCAAAACGCCATAAATTAGAAGATTGAAAGCTTGAGAAAGAGTTTCGTTTTTGCAGAAGAAGAGAGGAAATAAATTTTGTTCAAAATGATTTCAACCTAATTAGTTTACCTCTTTTGTACAATCTGCCCTTCACGTGTAAAAGCATCATGTAGTCAACATGCCTCTCTGACCATATCTCATTTCACCTATCACTAATTTTGGGCTCCATTTGAATTAAAGTAAACTTTTCGTTATGGGCCTGTAAAACTAAAATAACCCAACAAACTTGAATCAGAACATTAAAAGATTATCAAGAAAGCATTTCTTGGAGCTTCAAGATTTAGAAATTCAAGCAAAAATGACAGTAGCATGGTATGCGATAGAGAAATTTGATGGAAAGAGTGATTTTGACTTTAGAAAGCAAAAAATCAAAGCCATTCTGGTTAGAAAGAGGCTCACAAGCCTCTTTTGGATCCATCAACCATATTGAATACAGTCACAATACAAGAAAAAGAAGATTGAGAATTGATAGCTTATGGAATCTTGGTTTTGAACCTCAAAGACAACATTCTAAGACAAGTTATTGACCAAGTCACTGCTTACAAAATGTGGACTAAGCTGGAAGGTCTCTTTGCCACCAAAGATCTTTTAAATAAAATGTTATTGAGAGATAATTCTTTACATTCAAGATGGACTCTTCGAAGACCTTCACAGACAACATAGATGAATTGAAGAAAATAGTTTCTGATTTCAAGGATTTTGAAGAAAAACTAGCTAGGTGATGAAAATGAGGCTTATGTCCTTTTGAATTCACTACTCGAAGCCTATAGAGAAGTGAAAAATGTTTTGAAATATGGTAGAGATTCTATTACAATAGATGCCATCATTTCAGCATTAAGAGCAAAAAAAATGGAGCTTCAAGTCACCAAGAAAGAGCAACCAAGTGCAAAAGGTTTGTTTGTAAAGGACAATAACAAGTCAAATCATGCCAAGAATGGAAAAAAAACACACAAATGTTGATCGTAAGGCCAAGACCAAGCTAAGATGAAACTATTGCAAGAAGAAAGGTCACCTTATGAGGTTTTGCTACAGTTTGAAGAAGAAAAATTAAGAAAAAAGAGAAAAAAGAGCGAGAACAAAAGGAAAAACAACCCGAGGCTTCTATAGTTGAAAGATCCTACTTTTATTCCAATGCTCTAGCCTCTACGAGTGACCAAGCTAACCAAGTGAGCCTAGGAAAGCATGATTGGGTCCTATATTTTGGTTGCACTTACCACATGACACCTTTTAGGCCATGATTCAAGACTTATAGAAAACTAGATGGTGAACTTGTCAACATGGGCAATGATGAAGCTTGCAAGATCAAAGGAATCACTTCAATCAACCTTAAACTCAAGGAACGAACATTGACTCTTCTAAGAAATGTAAGGAATGTTCCCTTGCTCAAGAGAAACCTAATTTTCCTAGGCATGTTGGATACTATAGGCTGTGAGTACGAAGTGAAAGGTGGAGCACTTAGAGTCTTTAAAGATTCTAAAGAAGTTTTGGTTCGTGAGAAAGTAAATAATCTTTTGTTGTAAGAGGAGTAGAGATGGTTCATGAAGCTTACACATTGTCAAATACAACCTTGAAAAAGTTGATTTGTGGCACAAAAGACTATCTCACATCAACTCTAAAGGAATTGAAGCGCTCTTAAAATAGGGGATACTAACTCAAGGCATTAATGAACAATTATCCTTCTATGAACATTGTATAATAGGCAAGGTTACTAGGCAAAGCTTCACCAAAGCTCGGCACACTACCAAAGGCATCTTAGACTATGTTCATTCGAATCTACAGAGGCCAACATCAACTCCAAGCCTAAGTGGCTCAAGGTACTTACTATCTTTTATAGATGATTATTCTAGAAAAAGTTGAGCCTACTTCCTTAAAAACAAAGACCAAGTGTTTAACAGATTTAAAGAATGGAAACTCATGATTGAAAAATAAATATCTAAGGTAATTAAATGTATTGGGGACAGAGAATGGGATGGAGTTTTGTAGTGAAGAATTTAATAAATTTTGAAATGAAAATGGTATTGTGAGGCATAGGACAGTTAGGTTTACACCTCAACAAAATAGGGTGGCTGAAAAACTTAATAGAACTATTATGAAAAGGGTAAGATGTCTACTGTCTGATGCTATTATTAGTGAAAAATTCTGAACTGAGGCTGCTACCTATATGGTTTACACCTTAAATAGGTGTATATGTGTCATGGATGTAGGTGTAGTTTAACAATTGCATGAAACGACGATTAGTTGTTATAGCTTTAGGGGTTGAAAAATGTAAAAATGATAACCTCAATTGAATAAACACAAAGAACAATAGTTATCTTAGTAATTCAAATACAAAAATAAAAGAAGAAAATCACTCCATCAACTCTAGAAAGAAAAGAAATCAGCTTAGTCAAAGTTGATGAATAAATTGTAATGAAAACATGGTCTTCATCATTCCTCTTTTGGAGTAATGCAACCTGCAATATATGAATATATAAATACATGCATTTATAGGGAAATGAATATAGAACATGAATGAGAATGAATTAAACTAAGGAATAGAAGTTGCATTTACGTACTGATCATAATGGCCTACGTGTTGACCCAAGTGCCTTCACAATCACTCCTAGTGTATGGAATCTCCTTGTCATCTTTGATTGTTGATTCGTGTCGTTTTGAAGTCGTTTGGGTAGTGTAGTGAAGGATCTCCTAGCTCGTCACTCTATATGTTATCAAGAAAATCCTTTTCGTGTGGCTTAACAATGTCTGACCAACAGGAATCACTGGAATCTCCAATGTAGAACAATTGTCTTGCTTGTGACGCTAAGATGAATGAGTTTGAAGAATGGTCGATATTGTTGGGTTTTATGTCCTAAAACTCGTAGATAGTTGGTGAAACGATCTTTCCTTCATGAAGTTTAGTCATCAACTATATATTATAAAAAACATTCGCTTAGTCCATTTTTAATAATTGAGGAAAAGTGAAGATAACATAATATCATATCGAGATACAGTACCTGATCATGTATCCAGTTAGGAAATGCATGATTGTGCTCATCACGCAACCACTTTTCATTTTTTGCTCTTTGGGGGTTTGTAGTTTTTAAGAAATCCACATGTCATCTATAAAATGACACTCGAAATTAAAATAATCACTAAGAATTCTGAAAAAAACAAAACAATTATTTTGCATGAAATTGTTCTTAGTCTCCATTAGGCTGAACTTCCTTAAAGTTGTAAAAAATGTGAAGATGCGCCTATTTCAATAGTTGTGGACTTGTTGTAAGTAGTGATGGAGCTGATAAAGACTTGTCAATCCGTCATTCCTCTCGATATTTAAATGATCCAAGTTCAACTGGATCCAGTCTAGATAGAAACATAGAGCAGAACTCAACAACTTCCTTACGTATGTGTGCCTTTGCAATGGATCCTTCAGGTCGAGTTGTATTACGAACGCCTTTTCAACACTTTCATATATTTTTCAAATGGATACATCCACCGTAGATAGATGGGTCCACAAAGTTTAACCTCTTGCACAAGATGAACCACTAGATGTACCATAATCGTGAAAAATGAAGGTGAAAAGTACTTTTCAAGTACACATAATGTTTCAACAACTTCTTGCTGTAATTTGTCTAACTCTGGTACTTTCAAAGTCTTCGAACAAATAGCATTGAAAAAAGACACAGTCTACTGATAGCATATCTCACGTTCTTCGGTAGTACTCCACATAATACAATTGGAAGCAATTGTAGCATTAAAACATGACAATCATGTGATTTAAGACCTGAAAGCTTAAGATCATCTAAAGAAATCAGACTTCTTAAGTTTGATGAATATTCTTCTGAAATCTTCAGATCCACCAAAGTCTCGCAAATACTGTACTTCTTTTCTCGTGACAACTTATAGCATGCTGCGGGTAGGTAAGTTCTACTTTAATTGAACATAGAGGCTTATTCGAACCTAATATTCATTTCGACTAGGTCAAGTCTAGTGCTCAACCCATCCTTACTCTTTACTAGTAGGTCAAACAGTGTTCGAATGATATTCATGCATACATTTTTTTCTATGTGCATAACATCAATATAGTGTCTTACATGTAACTTTTTCGAATATGGTAATTCGAAGAATGTAAATCTCTTTTTCCAATATTCGAATGTAGTTTGGTCATTCACCCTCCTACTAGACCCTTTACCACATGAAAAGTTTAAGACAGTAAGCGTATGGTTAATTTTTTCTCCTGATAGAGGGTGTGGAGGAATTTCATTCTCTTGATTTCCATCAAAGATTTTTTGTTGTGTCTCTTATATGAGTGATGTCTTGGTAAGTATTTTATATATCCTATGTGTACATTTTTCTTCTCGTGTTGTAGTCTTACTGAAGAAGTGTCCTCAACACATAATGGACAAGCCTTGTACCCTTTCACGATACATCCACAAAGATTACCATAAGCAAGAAAGTTGTTGATAATCCATAATAAAATAGCTCGTAAATTAAAATATTCTTCCTTATGCGAATCAAAACATTGAACACCTCCTTCCACAAAAGTTTGACATCATCTATCAAAGGTGCTAGATAGACATTGATAGCATATCCTAGTTGTTTTTGGACCCGATATCAACATTGTTAACATCAAATACTTTCACCTCGTACATAGCCATTGTGGAAGGTTGTATATTGTAGCTATCATTAGGCAACAACTATATTTGGTTGATAAATCTCTGTATGGATTGATGCCATGTATAGACAAACTCAGTCTAAGATTTCTTGGTTTGAACCTAAAACTTGGCCATAAATGATCTATCACCCTCCAAGATGGCGTATTAGCTGGATGTCTCAAAATACCATCTACTTTTTCATCAGTTGCATACCAACAAAAATATTTTGGCATGTTTATAGTTCTTGAACATCCTTACAAACCTTGGAACAATTGAAAAATATTGCAATTGTTTAGCAACAACTTCCTTCCTCACTTCTGTAGAGCTCTTAATTCTCTTCCATCTCGATAAGTTACATTTCAGACACTTACTTATGTTTTGATTCTCTTTTCTATACAGACAACAATAATTTTGAAATGTATCTATTTTTTGATAGCTCAAGCCTAAGGCAGTCAGTGTTCTTTTGGTTTCGTACATGAAAACAATGATTTTATTTTTTCAGGTAAGAACTTGCTAATGATCGTTAACAATTCTAAAAAGCTCGAATTACTCCATCTGAACCTAACCTTTAGGTTGTATAATCTAACCAAGGCTAACAATTTTGTGAATTTTTTACATCCTGGGTATAAAGACTTTTTAGAATTATCAAACATAGTGTCAAACATGTTTGGCACGTCAGAAAACTAATCATGCACAGTTTGAATGATATTCAGTACACTAAATCAATCATTATCGTTCTTGATGTTTTCTTTCTTTCCATTCTCACATTGATTGTTACCATTCTCCCTCGTCACCTCTTCGCCATGCTAGAACCGCACTTTATAACTTTGATCAATCCCATTAGCATATAAATGATATCTAGCTATTGAAACCTCATTCGACACACGATTTCCACCCTTTAAACATGGACAACTAATTGAATTGAAACCGTTGGCATTATGTAAACCAAATTCAATAAATGTTTCAACTCCTAGTTCATACTCCCTAGACATCCTATTCTCCATCATCCATGATTGTCCATTGACAAACACTCTTAAGATAGCAGTTTGACACACCTGTTTATAGCAAACATAGTCACAAGCAGTCCCATAAAGTAAACTTATAACCCAAACATAATGACAAAATGACAAACCAATATGCTCAAAGTTACCAAGATGAGGATGACAATATTTGCTTATTTAATATGTATACTAGTTGAATAACATGATTCACAGTACCTAAACCTTACTACACAAGTTACAATTTAGGAAGTACGTAACCATAAACAAACTTAGAATTTGGTTCAACACAATTCCTAAAAGATATTTAACAAATAAACAGTACGTTAATATCAATTAATTGTAGTACAATAAAATCTAAAAGGCATATTTCGACACAATTCATATTTCAATGCAATTGGGCAAGAAATAGGGTGCCTATTCGCAAAATGTCAATACAGTTTACAATATCCACACTAGTATTATATAGGAGACAAATAAGAACAGAAATCTCAATGGTTTACAGTGTGCAATCATATTCCTTAAGTATCATATATTTCAAATCCCTAATTCAAGAACAAAAAATAATGGAACTTGGTTTACTAGATTTTCTAACTAGTTTGGCAATCTTCTTTGGTGGCAGAATCAAATGCGAAGCAATCAGAGAACCACAAAACGGTTTTGTGGCCCCTAATTTCGGACGACAAGAGAGAAAATTGGGTTTGTTGATGGAGACGAAATGGCCGGACAGACGAAGTGGCACTGGGGAGCAATTAGGGCATCGTGCCGAAGCAGTTGAGAGACCAAAATTTTTCCATGGGGGCTGCCAGATGATGAAGAAAGGAAATGTCGTCAAGGGTTTCGGGAATGTAGTGGAGGGTTTTGGGACAAGACGTTTCGAAAAAAGGGACTTCATTTTTTTAATTATAGTGTAAAGGTAAAGAAAAAAATTATGGAAAAAGACGACACATTTTTTGCGTCGTTGTTTCGTGACGTGAAAAATGTGTTACGAAATTTCAGAAATCTGAAAACTTTGTCAATTCCCGCCAAAAATGCCAAAATTTGGAATAGACGACACCTTTTTTCCCTTCTTTGATTTGCATTATTCATATGTGTCATTAAATGTCCAATTTCTTGTAGTGCCTATAAAAGAAGAAAAGAAAATAATAGGGGAACAAATAGAATTTGTTAATGTTCAACCTGATTTGAGTCAATATTCTTTGGTTAGGGACAAAAAAAGAAGAGTTATAGTACCTCCAGCTAGGTATAATGAAATGAACTACATTAACCTAGTGCTTAATGTTATTGTGGCTTCTAATGACCTAGAACCAACTACTTATGATGAGGCTACAAGTGACCTTAATGCTAGAAGTTGGATAGAAGCCATGAAGAAGAAAATGCATTCACTAAATGTGAATGACATTTGGTTCCTAGCACCTCTTTCTATAGGATGCAAACCAATTGCATCTAAGTGAATTTTTAAACTTAAGGAAGAAACCACCATTGATCCTAAGCCTAGATATAAGGCTAAGTTGGTTGCTAAAGATTTTACACAAAGGGGGAGCATTGACTACTCAAAGATATTTTCTTCGGTGGTTAAGCAAACTTCTATTAGACTACTACTATCAATGGTTGTTTAATATGGCCTACAGCTAGATCAACTAGATGTGAAGACAATCTTCCTTCATAGACATCTAGATAAGACAATCTATATGATGCACCCTAAGGGGTTTGAAGTAAAAAGAAAAGAAGACCTTTGTTGCCTACTCAACAAGTCAATCTATGGATTTAAACAGTCTTTTATGTGCTGGTATAAAAGATTCAATGACTACATTGATAGCATTGGGTTTAAGAGGAGTTCCTCTGGCATATGTGTGTATGTGAACACATCTTCCTATAAGCATAAAGTGTACCTACTCATATATGTTGATCATATGCTTCTAGTAGAAAAATATAAACAAGACTTGGTACATGTCAAAAATCTCCCAAAGAGAGAGTTTGACATGAAGAACGGGTAAGGCAAATAAAATTCTAGGGATTGAAATCCTACGAAATAAAGAGGATTCTACCTTAAGCATAAGTCAACCCAATTATTGTGAGAAAGTAGTGAAGAGGTTTAATCTAAGTGATGCTAAATGACCCGTGACGTTGTCCTATGCTCAACACTTTAATTTGTCCTCAGCAAACTCTGTTAAAGATTCTGACCTAGAATATCTAAATCAGATGTCTACTGTACCCTATAGTCAAGTAGTAGGGAGCCTAATGTATCTAATGGCCTCTATTAGACCTGACCTTTACTATTCAACTATCCTAGTTAGTAGATATATGTTTAACCCAGGCAAAAGGCACTGAGAAGCTACCAAATGGATCCTAAGATACTTGATATGGTCCAAAGACTCTAAGCGAATCTACAAAAAATCATTAGAAACAAATTTAGAGTTATATGGGTTTGTAGCGATGCAGATTATGTTGGAGATTTGGATAAGAGAAAATCCCTATCAAGATATGCTTTTCTATATGGTTCTAATATAATAAGTTGGAAAGCTTCTTTACAACCTATAGTGACCCTATTGAAAGTTAAATTAACATACTAGCAGAAGAGCATCAAACTAAAACAATCTAAATTTCATGAATTTTGAGGATTAAACATGTTGGAAAAAATTGGAAAAAGATGAAAATTATGAACACTTACTTTTGTAGTTCAAAGTTCTCCCTATATACTTTATGAATTTGAATGAAATCAAGTTGTAGATAGCCACAAGGATCTTCTCTACTATCCTCAGAGCTTAGAACTTGTTTGTGGTATCAAGAAAGTGACCAATTTTGTGAGTTTTTGAGAGAAATGAGTTTATGAACAATTGAGAACTTTTTTCCAAAATTAAACAAGATTCATCCAAAATTCAACACAATCAAATTGTGTATTTGATAGCCAAATCACATGCAAACTAATAATTAGTATTTAATTTTGATATGATTAAGGTGAGATTAGTGTTTGAAGGAGAAAAAGGCAACTCACCAAAGCTAGTAGCTTATTTATAATACACCAAAGCCTGGATAAATCCACTAACTCCAACAAAGTCAACAATTGACTTTTGATTTTTGAAAATTCCAAAATTTCAAAAACTTAATTATTTAATTAAATTATTATATAATTAATCCAATTAATTTTTTTAATTAATTAAATTAAATAATAATAAAATACTATAATTAATTAAATTATTTAATTAATTCAATATTATATTATTACTTTACCGTCATTAATTCCAACAAATCCAATTGACCTAATTCGAATCTCTATTCGAATTTTTAATATTTAAATATTATTTCTTTCTTAATTTGTAATCGTTAATTATATCGAATATTATTAACGATTTATTTTCTCAACTCATTCGAATAATTCACATTTTTTATCATTTTGTTCTAAGTTTAAATCCATAATGAGCTTGTAGATGGACCTAATGGACCTCTAGATCATGAGCTCCAACGATTCGAGAATAACTTGCTAAACTTTTTTAACCGAGTTACATTCGTTAACTAATCGAGATTGTCCCCTATAGCCTATAGTTGTATTCTTCTAACTGTAGATATATTTGTGTCCACCTGATATAACCATAATTAGTAAGTCAACCCTTCACATCGTAATCTCGACTGGGTGAATTTATTGTTTTACCCTCGAGATTACATCTTGTTCCTTAAGCCTCAACTAATCTTTTAATGAACAATTGGTTTAAGGTCTAACTTATAAACCATATCCATCTTGAGCCAATAAGAGTGTGAGACCTCTTTGTTGAAGACTTGAAGTTAGCACTTAAGTGAACAACCTATCTACTAACCCTAAAAGCGGGCATAAGTGAATTCTATCTTGCACCCTACGTTCTCAACTATCCACCCGATCATACACCTGAAATGGAAGGTCTATTGGGCCAGTGCTGATGAGCTGTTCTCAACTATGCGATCTAAAGATAATACCGTGTGAACATGAGTTCATAGTTAGCTTAGAAGTAAGGTTGAGTTACCTAGGTCATCAATAATCGAAATAGTCTATTTTAATCAGGTAAAGGTGTTATAATGTAAAAGTGACTATTTCATGGTTGATCTTATACAATCTCATTGCATAAGATGCCCCCACTCATAAGTCTGTACATGAGTGTCTTGGGATCACTCCACTTGTAATATCAACAAAGTGGATTGCATCCATGGTGTCCCCAAAATAAGGCATTCAACCTTATTCCTATACTATAGACCATTTAGACTATTACTCGAACTTGATCCACATTTATGTCTCTACATAAAGTTCAAGTACTCATACTATAATCAAGGAATCTTGCTTATTGAATTTTGAGTCTTTCATATGCAAACATCTTATTCAATAACAATTTATTGAACAATACTTCAACAACAACTTTATTGAATAATAGAAAAGTTTAACATTTTCAAATCACAAGTTTTATAATATAAAACCCAACAATTATCTACAACAGAAGTTGAATATATGACTTTAACATAGGCTATAAAGGATGGATTGTGGCTTAAAGGACTTATGAAGGATTTTGGTTTGAATCAAACAATAGTTAAAATCTCTTATGATAACCAAAGTGCCATTCATTTGTCCAAAACCCTACAATACCATCAAAGAACTAAACATATAGATATTAAATATCATTTCGTTTTTGATAAAATTGAAAGTGGAGAAGTTCAAGCTCTCAAGGTACACACCTCCGAGAATGCTGCAGATATGTTGACGAAGTTGTTTCCTAAGCTTAAGCTCTTAAAATGTTTGGAGCTGGACGACTTCGATTTACCTGAAAAAAAGTAAAGTAGGCCAGAATAAGAAGGATTGAAAATCACAGACGATTAAAGGTGGAGATTGGAAAGTCAATGACTCCAACGATTATTTTTCTTTTTATTTCTCCTCTATTTCTTTGTTGTTGTTATAATCTGTAAAATTTGTAACTAATTTGATATGTACTATAATTACCTAAATCAAATCTTAAATTAAAATGAGTGATATAAGATTTGTAAAAGAGATAACTTATCTGTGATTTCTTCTTCAATAAATAGTCCTTCTCGTGGATGTAGACGATTTTGTCAAACCATGTACATCACTGTTTCTCCTTCTCTTTCTCTTTACGATTCAAAGCTTGCATGTTTCATTTAGTCCCTTGCATCAAAACACCATAAGAGAGAAGCTTGAAAGCTTGAGAAAGAGTTTCATTTCTGCAATAATTTTTATTCAAAATGATTTCAACCTAATTAGTTGACCTCTTTTGTGCAATCTACCTTTCACGTGTAAAAGCATCAGGTTGTCAACATGTCTCTCTCACCATCTCTCGTTTCACGTACCACTAATTTTGGGCTCCAATTGAATTAAAGTAACCTTTTCTCTATGGCCTGTAAAACTAAAATAACCCAACAGTGTCCTTATTACTTTAAAAAATAATAAGGATAATGAATAAAATAAGGGGTTTTTTTAAATATAGAAAAGAAAAATAAAATAACTACTCTCAATAGAAAAAAAATTGTTAAACCTAAAAGCCCAGCCTAATGAAGAGAAGAACACCCAAAGAGTCCCTATCCACAAAATTTTCAGCGATTTCTCCACGGTTCTTCTTTGGCCATCACCAATTTCTTCCTTCCTCATCTACGACATCTCTTTCATATTTCGCATCTTGCGGCATCTCCAGGTACACATCTCTAATTCTTCTTTTCTTTTTCTTTTTCTTCTTTTTGTAATTATTTTTCTTATTATTTATCTTCTCCTACTCCTCTTTCTGCAATTCTTCTTTTTTTCTTCTTTTTCTTCTTCTCATTATTCTTCTTCTTTTTTTTCTTCTTCGGGATCATGATCATCAACCATAATGCATTATGTTTTTTAGCTCTCATTTTCTCTAACCCTCAATTGAACAAGTTAAGAAGAAGAGCAAATTCAAATAGATTTAGAAATACCCAAAACACATTTGCTGTCCAAGGTTTGATTCTTTTTTAAACTATAGATTTATCACTGTCTATCTCTGTAAATACCCAAAACACATTTGCTGTCCAAGGTTTGATTCTTTTTTAAACTATATATTTATCACTGTCTATCTCAGATATACAGAGATATAAGACTCTATCACTGTCTATCTTAGATAGACAGAGATATAAGACTCTATCACTGTCTATCTGAGATAGACAGTGATAGAGTCTTATATCTCTGTCTATCTAAAATAGACAAGAATCAAATACTCTCATTATCTATTTGAGATAGACAGTGAAAGTCCTCTATTTTTGTCTATCTGAGAAAATATTATCTATGTCTATCCAAGATAGACACAAATGGAGCACTATCAGTGTCTATCTCAGATAGACAGTGATAGATACATCAAAAGCAAACCCCTTCCATCTATCCTTGTTAGTTTGTTTCTTTTCATCAGTCTCCTCTGCAACAACAACCACTTTAAACTACTTCCTAATGAGACTTTTGAATTGAAAAATCTGAAGTTGGCTTTCTTCAAACTATTATCAAATAAAACAGAGCTTTGAACTAACTGTCCAACAATGACATCATTTAAACTCAATTGCAATATACCCAACTAAACATTCTTTAACCCTAAATCCTTCTAATCACACTTCTTAAAATGAAAAAAAAAATAATTTAAGATCTCAAATTCTCAACATAACTTGACAAGGAAATAAAAAAGTTGAAACCTTTCCTATGATCTCATCCATAAAAATTAAGAATTCTAATAAGAAAAAATAGTGAAGATTAGAATAATGTAATGGTGGGGGATTTGAATTACCAAAAAATGTTGACGGCTCCGATAGTGGAGATGGCGGCAACGATGTTTGTTGAGAGGAATTTCAAATATGTCTAGACAACGATGAAGAAGAATGAAATAGATGGAAAAATTGGCGATCAAATATCTACAAGGCTAGTTTTGGAATTTTTAAAAAGTTGTAAGTTATTTTTCCGTTGGTTTATTTTTTTTTATTGTATGTAAATATTTTGCATACTTTTCTACTTTTGTAAATTTCCCATAAAATAATGATATTAACTTGAAAAAATCAAATTAAATGAATTATAAACAAATGTAGTTTAAAAGATACAAGAAAATAATAGACTGTATGTACCAAGGACCAAGGAGTCAATATTGAAATCTTGACTCCAATTTGTAGTAATGAAAATAGAAGACAATGGAGAAAAAAACGAAATAAAATTCAAGAAAAGTGTAACGGGAAGCAGGGTGGTTTTAGGGTATAATCAGGAGGAACAAATTAATATGGATTCCAAAAATTGTTGTTGTCTAGTTTTCATGAGAGGAATCCAGTTTGCCAATTTCCCAAATAATACCCTATTCGTGTGTGTGTGTATATATATATATATACATATATATATATATATATATATAGGAAGTTTAGATAATATTGTAATTGAGGCCTATTTATATTTTAGGTTAACAATATAGATAACCCTTTCAAGTCCTAAAAAATATTGATTGAAAAAAAAGTTAAAAATGAGTTAATCCAAATATGATGGGTATGTTGTCAGCCACAGCTATGTGTTATTGCTTATGTATGCTTACTCTAATTATGTGGCATTACTATTTATTACTTCTTTTTAGGACACAAATACAAATGCTATTTCTTACTTGTTTTCTTGCAGCACACAATACAAATATATTGATAAGTTTTATACTGGTTTAAAATGTTTGATATCCACCATAAAAATAGTGAGTCTTAGTTTTATAGAGAGTTCAAAGGAATATATAAACAAACAAGTTTAGGGTTAAAATTTTTGAAAAATAAATTTAAATTATTAGATAAATATTTATCATTTCAAACAAGTTAACATATCTATTATTTATATTATTTTTACTCAACATTTTTGTTGCTTAGTAATGAAAATATTGATTTATTTCTTATGTCAATGTTAAACCTACATAAATATTAAAATATCAATAGAAATATCAATTTGTCGACGAAAATTTAATACTATATTTATAGAACATTAGCAACATTTGGATAATTAAGATGTGTATATATCAATCTCCATACAGAGTGTATATCGTTATTTCCTCTCCTTTGTTGAACTTAATGGCGTCAAGAAAGTCCAATGAGTTAGTTTTTTAGGATCACTTGCAATACATGACATAAAAAAAAGATAATAGAATATATAGAATAAAGATAAAATAATTGCATATATAACACAAAATATTAGTAAAAGACTAAATACTTCACGTGCAACCACCATTTTGATCGCTTCTTCCCTAATTCTCTCAAATTAACATCTATCACTAATAGCGGCTATTAGTGATAACAACTATTAATGATAGCTTGCAATTTGATAAATGGTTGTTTGACACACTTCTTCTCGATTTTCTTACATTATCACTGATAGCTACTATTAATCATAGACATTGATAAACTTCTATCAATATCTATCAATATCACTGGTAGACATGGATAGGTCAGACAGTGTAGATTAAAGTCCTACATTTATCTAGATTTTAAAATTTATTAAAATAATATGGTCTAAAGTTATTAACCAAGTTGTTAGTCATTTTAAAGTACGTAAATTTATAAAAAGATTGTTTTCAAATATAATAAAATGAATAAAAATATTTATAAATATGACAAAATACCACAGTTTATTTGTAGTAAATCGAGAAAGACTACTATATATGTCTATAATGAATAGTCGCAAATAGTAGTCTACCACAGTCTAACGTATATAGATGCAGTATTTTGCTACATTTGTAAATATTTTGAACAGTTTTATCTGTAATGCCCTGAATTCTTTTGACCTTAACCCGAGCTCGTTACTTAAATAAAAACTCAACTCTTTACAAAATATAGCAGAAACATTTGTAAGAAAAAACAACATCAACACAAAGACTGCAACAGAAACATTTGTCAATAAAGTCCCCAAACACATGGTCACTGGTCCTTCCTGTCTATCGCCGGTTTCCTCATACTTACCTGAAAAATAAACATGAAAAGGGTGAGTATAAAAAAATACCCAGTAAGGAACCCACTACTGATCCCACTAGGTTAACTGTTAACTTCCTATTAAACTGTACTCTACAATCTTAGTCCCAAAAGCAGCTAACGTCCCACTTATCGAGTACATCATGGCTAATAGATAAGGTTAATAGCTACCATCGTCCCAAAACATACCATCTTAGTCCAAAACGTTCATGAGCACACATATGAAGTTTAGTTCAGAAATTAGAACAAAAAACGCCTCACACCTTTATCATGTTTTACGATTTTTCCATAGCAAACCATAAAGACATAACGTCACACGACCCCATTGGTTTTTTCATAGCAATCTGTCCTAACAGATCATCATATAGCCATTCAGTTCATCTCAATATAGCTAACCCATCACCAACCGCTAATTCGAGAGTTGGTCCATTCGGTTAACTCAACCCATAACCATCACCAGCAGTCCATATAATTCAGTATCAAGCAATTCATTACCTAACCAAACGTGTCATGTCAGTGTACCACACCGCTAAGCTTGACATACGAGTTATGCATTGATACTTAATAACCGCTTACCATGCAAACCATAAACAGATAGTTCAACATAAGCATATCCTCGAGTCCACTAGGTGACCATTAACTCTCTCTAATAACTCGTACTTTACGACACACAGTCAATTGGTTTAGTAGAAACAGTCATGTTGGAACAATACGCCACACAGACTTGTTAACTGACTCTCCCAGAACAATACGTCATACAAGCTTGTTAACTGGTCCTGTCAGAGTAATACACCACACAGGCTTGCTATCTGACCCTGTCGAAACAATACGCCACACAGGCTTGTTAACCGACTCTGTCAGAACAATACGCCACACAGGCTTGTTAACTGGCCTTGTCAGAGCAATACGCCACACAGGCTTGCTATCTGACCTTTTCGGAACAATACGCCACACAAGCTTGTTAACTAATCCTCCCGACAATACGCCACACAGGATTGTCACACCATTTCACCAACAAGTACAAAGAGCCATTAGGTAAAGTTAACAGACACCCTATCCAACGATGTCCACAATTAAAATGTAAAACAGTTACATCCATAACTCTATTCCACATGGTACAGTTAACCTGTTTTACAAATTCCACATAGTATGAAAGGGCATGCATAAACACCACACAATTAATTATGCATATACCCAATCATCATACTACAATATAACAAAAGAATTCAACCGTCACATAACCAACATCACAACCATAATGCACAATGGTATGATTAAGGTGTCCCATAACATCCCTAAAACATAACCACAAACATTTCAACAATAGCAGAGAGATTTCACAAAATAGGCGATCCAATCTATATTCCTCACCTTATGCACCTAAGGTGTGGATTCAGTAGAAGTCATCCTTTATACATCCAATTTTAATTATTAATTTCCTATAAAAATTGTTAATTAAAATAACTAAAACCCGTTACCTAATCAGTCGATTCATTTATCGCATAATCCCACAACTCATATGTCACATAAATAAATTCATAAATATCCTTATTACTTATCGAGGAACCAGTAGTAAGTCCCTTACCTCAGTTATCGAATGACATCTTGACTTGCACAAGTATCTCTTCAAAATCGTCGTAGACACCACAATAAAATCCATATATTTCAAAGAGATTATTGAGCGAAAATAACCTCAACACTTTAACCAAAACTTACCCAACGATGGTCCGATCCCTACGAGTTATTTTCCAACGACGCTCCAACATACTCTTTCAATTCGTCCTTGAAACTACAGTAGATCACCATAATCAGACCTTTAATGGATAGCTAAAAACCTTTAATGGATAGCTAAGAAATATTTCCCACATAAACCTTTAATGGATAGCTAAAAGCCCAAATGAAATTCTCCAAACAACTTACCAAACTTACCCAAACTTCCAAGAAAAGGCAGAGGGGTTCGACTTGGCGACGTTGCAAGTCGAGGACAAAAAAGTGAGGTGGCGGCGTGGAATCTCAATTAGATAGTAAATTTTGGTTTTTGAATTCAAATGTGAAATTATTATTCTTTTTCTGATTTTTGGTTATT
>JBBPDJ010022481.1:0-21775 GCA_037974625.1 Cucumis cinereus | reverse complement strand
AAATTCATATTAAAACTGTAGATTAAACTTAATGCGTATATGATACACATTAAAACTATAGGTTATGAGAGGATTTACTATTTAAATATGATTCAAATATGGATTAAATTAAATATAAGATATTTAATTAATTAATAGTTTAGTTTAATTAGATTTAATTAAATTACTTAAATTAAAATTATAGGTTATGTGAGATATATTCATTTAAATATGATTTAAATGAAATATTGATTAAATACGATTTAATTAATTTTAATTAATCAATTAATTAATTTGTTAATTAATCATTTTAATTTAGTTTAATTTAATTTTAATTTAATTAAAATTAAATTAAAAAACTCCCTTACGGGAGTTATATTTTGGGAAACGTGGAATGCACCCACGTTCTCCCAATATTATCTCTAACTTCTCCTTCATCAGGATGAAGAAGGAAAAGGGCAGTACGACTTGAAAAGAAAAGATACCCTAGGTTTGAATTGCAGAAGGTTTGCAGAGGAAAAAAAAAACTCCCTCAATTTTTTCTCCCAAAATTCCCAAAGTAAATCCATGTTGGTTCTCACAATCCTTCAACTTTCATTACTCAGAGAATAGGAGAGATTCCTTGTAATGGTGACAAAAATTTGGAGTTTTTGTAGAATTCAAAGACCGCAACGAGGGTGAGTTTTTTTTTTCTGTGTAATTTTATTTATAAAAAACATGCTTAGCCGTAGATATTTTTCCAATGTATTAGTATTTTAATTTTTTTCAAATTAAAATTGTGAATGGTCCTGTAAGTCTTCCGCTGCGAAGGTTCTTATCCCTTCAAGAAGGTGAGCCTCAAATTTTTCAAGAAGTTATAACATCTTTTGATGCATCTTATTGGAAGAAGCTATCAATAGTGAGCTAGAGTCCATTTAACAGAACAATACATGGGCATTAGTTGATTTGCCTCATGGAAGAAAACCAATTGGGAGTAAATGGATTTTTTAGAAAAAATTAAAGGCTAATGACACTATTTATAAATAGAAAGTCTGCTTAGTAGCTAAAGGCTTTCACTAAAAAGAAGGGCAAGATTTCTTCGATACCTATTCTCTAGTGACGAGGATTACATCTATTATGTTAATTGCAATAGCAGATTTACATAATTTGGAAATACACTAAATGGATTTGTTGTTAAAGGACTTGAAGTCAAAGTTTGTAAACTTGTTAAGTCTCTTTTTGGGTTGAAACAAGCATCAAAGAAATGTATGAAAAGTTTGACCACACTATGTTATCAAATGGGTTTAAGATAAATGAGTGTGACAAATGCGTCTATATTAAAACTATAGATCAAGAGTATGCCATTGTTTGCTTGTATGCGGATTATATGTTAATAATGGGCACAATAGGAGTCTCATTGATTCCACTAAAAGAATGTTGAAATCCAACTTTGATGTGAAAGACATTGGTCTTGCTAATGTTATCCTTGGAATTCGAATAACAAGATATCCAAGTGGATACATACTTTCTTAATCTCACTATATAAAGAAAGTGCTGAGAAAATTTGATCAGTTTGAAAGTAAGTTGGTTGTTACTTCTTTTGATCCAAATTGTAAGTTGAAGAAAAACAATGATGAAGGTGTGTCATCTCTTGAATATTCTAGAGTTATTGGTAGCGTAATGCACATAATGAATTGTATAAGACCAGATATTGTCTATTCAGTAGTAAGGTTAGCAAGATACACCAGAAATCCTGGACATGACCATTGGAATGTATTAGTTAAAGTTCTAAGGTACTAGACTATGGATTGCATTATACGAGGTATCCACACGTATTGGAAGGATTTAGTGGTGCGAATTAGATTTTTGATAGCATGGAGACTAAATCAACGGGTGAGTATATTCTTACCTCAGGTGGAGGCGCCATATCTTGGTAGTCTTCAAAATAGACGTGTATAACACGTTCTACTATAGAATCAGAGTTTATAGCTCTTAATAAAACAGAAGAAAGTTGAATGACTTTGAAATTTGGTTGAAGATTCCAATGTGGCAAAAGTCTGTAAGTGCAATATGTATCTACTATGACAATTTAGCAGCTTCTTTGAGAGCCAAGAATACTGTCTATAATGGAAACTCACGACTTATTAGACGCAGACATAATTCGATAAGGCAATTGCTTCTAATGGAATAATTTTCATTGATTATGTGAAATCAAAATAGAATATTGCAGATCATTTGACGAAAGGATTGTCAAGAGAGCAAGTCACATATACATCGAGGGAAATGAGGCTAAAGCCTATGGAATGAGTTATCTGATAGTAACCTAACCTAGTTGACTGGATATCCCAAGATCTAGGTTCAATAGAAAAATTAGTTGGATAATTCATAGTTGACACACTACGAAACTTATAGTTTCTTTTCATTTCTATGATGTTCTAGAGTGTGTAATCTGTTGATGTTAAGGTGACATTGATGTCTTGTTTTACAAAAGGAGTAATGACAAAATACTCTTAATAAATATTACGTATGTGAGAGTAGAAGTGGAGTCGCTAATATGAGAACTTTTCAAATGGCTTATGTTTTCTAAAGCTCTCATGAATTCAGGATTTTGTCGAGGACCAAAATGGACACAAACGTATAGAACTCAGAGATACAAGATAAGTTGTGTGTGATATCTATTGTATCAATTCACAAATGAGAAGGATAGTCACTATTTCTTCAGTAAATTTGATGGATATTCACTAAGGAAAGTTCAAGTCCATAAGACACCTCTCCTAATGCATAGCTTGTCTATTTGCTCTCAACGGTTTTGTTTGATTTTTCTCTTTCTTTCATGTGGGGGATTGTTGGATATTTATAATGAAAGAAAGTGAAACTTTGGTCAATTTTGAAACATAAAAAAATGGATTTAATTGTGTAAATTAAACACATTTGTTAGAAACTTCAAGTTGAATTAAAACCATCAAATTAAGATGTTGCTTCATGTACAAATTTAATATGTATGAAAGTAAATTTGTTGTTTCTTCAATTTGAATGAGCTATGTTTGATTTTAGTCAAATAACAACTAAATTGAGTTAAATTTGACAAATGTTTCAACTTTTGTACTTATTTGATTTTATTTTGTATTTTGGAGAATTACTAAGTTGATAGCCTATAAGTAGCAACATGTTCCTTCATTTGTAGCATTGATCCCAAAATTGAAGAGTTCTCTCCATTCTTTATTTCTTTATTTCTTTCCTTTGTTATTGTGTTGAGTTGAGAACAGGTATTCAAGAGTTTTGCTAGATCCGAGTAGTTCGAGGTTGCAATTCTACAAGAGTTAGTCGTTGTATCTTGTTGTGACGATTGCTGTAGTCTGCTTGCAAACTCGTGCAGAGCTAATAACTATCTTCAGGACAACGCTTATCAGAAACGTGCCTCGACTACGGTTTGAGTATAAAAAGTTTTTTATTTTGCTAGTGTATGTAGTTCATTTTATATTCAAAGTTTCGTCCAACACTACATCTAGGTCGTTATTATGTACTCGAATTGAAATTCCCTCCCGTAGCAAGATATTATAATTTTTACTTGGGAGTCTCTAACGAAGAATTTGGTGGTGAGATTGTTGTGAAGATCACTCTTCCCTAGTTTCATGAGATTTATGGTCTATATTTTATGGAGAGGAAATTGAGGAAAAGGATGATGTCATTTTCCACGTCACAGGCCATCACCTAAACATAAAAAATAACATTAATAATATTTCGTCTCATAATCCTAATTTAATTAAAAAAATAATTTGGATGTCACATCTCTAACTTCTAGAACCCTTTTAAATATATTTTCCAAATCTTGTGGAATTAAAGTCTTTCATTTTAAAACATCAGGAATCGCATAAACATCTATCTTAAACTTCAAACACAACTAACTATTATTCATTGTTGAACCAATCATTTTAAGAAGTTAGATTTAAAAGGTAAATTACCACCCACTCACTTCAACTAGTTATGAAAAATACACAATAGTCACACCACTCCTTTTTTTATATTTACCAACATTATCACTCAATAAACTCCTCTTCCCTTCCTCTACAATTACCATTTTAGCCTTTTATTCCCAAATACAAACACAACTCTCACCACCTACCATTTTCTCATTCACACGGAGCAAAAAAATAGATATCCCCCAGCCGATCATTGCTCGGCGAATTACCCCCATAAACTAGAAGGCCCAATTCCCCTCCCTTCCGCCCCACGGAAAACGCACACCAACCCCTCGGCCCAGGATGATCCTCCAACCCCACCCCATCTTCCACTCTACTCCACTCCAACGCCTCCGTATCCAACACGTAAACCTCTCCCGCGAACTTTCCGGCCCCCAAGTGCCCTAGATCACTGGGGTCCACTTCCCCACCGTAGATATACACGTACTTCCCAATCGCGCAAGTGCAAAACACGCTCCTAGCCGTCGGCCTTTCCCCCCTAGTCTCAACTTTGGCCCATTTATTTTGGGCCGGATCAAAATAGTGAACGTCGTCCATTTCCATACCTGCAAATCCATACACGACCCATATTTTACCTTGGGCCACAGCTAGGCCCGGCCCACCTCGGCCCTTTAACCCTTCCCCTCCTGCTGGATACTCCATCCATTTTCCATCTACCGTATCGTAAGCCCACAAGTCGTTGAGGCGACCGGAGTTACCGCACCCGCCGAAGATGTACACGCGGCGGTCGTCGGCTGTGGTGGAGTGGTAGCTCCGATGCGGTGGTCCAGAGTCTCCGCCAGAGAGAAGCGTCCATTTGTTGATTGAAGTGTCAAAGGAGTAAAGCTCGTTTAGTTCCTTGTGCTCTGTATCCCTACCGCCGAAGACGTAAATGATTTGGGCGATGGAGGCCATCGTGACGCCGACACGCGGTGGAGGGATGTCGCCGGAGACGGCGGCGACCGTCCAGATGTGATCGTTGAGGTCGAAGACGTGGAGTTTGTTGTCGACGGGGAGTCGGGGGGAGAATTCTCCGCCGAAGGCGTAGGCCTTTTGGTCTACGATTGCGATAGCGTGAGAGCTTCTTGAACCTGGGCCTGTGGTTTTTTGATCGATCTGGAAAGAGAATTGTTTAATAAATCAGTGAAACAAATGGAATTAAGAATAGAACAGATGGATGATTATGATTACGTGAAGTTACTGACCTTAAACCATTTTCCATTTGTGGGAGCCATTTGTTGAATTCAATCTTCTAAAGCAATGGCCGTTCTTTGATAATTAATAGGCCAACAAAAGAAATAGAAAAGCAAAATAAATGGTTTCGTTTTGAATAATAGTAAAAAATGGTAAAATAATTTTCATTTGAGTAGTTTGCCAGAGATCTTATCCTCTATTTTTTTTTTTTTTTTTGTCATCACCTGTTTTTGCCATTTTCTCTAATTTCATCACGCAAAAAGATACAATATTTCAATAATAGCACATTGGATTATGGTTACAATAATTAAATTTAAATTCTAATTTTTATAGTTATTAATTAATTATTTTTATTGGTCAAATTATAGCAGCTAATTTTATAATTGTTCTCTTAGAAGTGCCAAAACGAAAATGTTATTTTAGAAAAGATTCCTCAAACGAGAGAAACAAATTTTTTTAGGAAGAAGATGATTTCATGATGATAGCATAAAAAATACTTGGATGTAAATTACACTTGTGTCCTCACTCATAAAATGCAATAAAAATAAATGTTCAACTTTTTTTCAAAATAATAATATATATATAAAAAAAACTCTCACTAAGTGGCTGTGTTTTGGAGTCTAGGGTGTTCAAAAGACTCAATAATCCGATCAACCTGATTTCGATAACTTGACCAGCCTGATTATCCAACCCAAATCGTAACGATTGGGTTGGATTACATTTTATTTTGGGTTGGGTTGAGTTAATTTAATAACCGAGTCAAACCCAACCCAACATCATTTTATTATTATTATTATTGAATGAATTTGAATGTAGACTCATAAAATGCTTTTGAATGTTACATGAACTTAGATTTCATGTATCTAAAGGCAAACACAAATGCTTATTGTTTTTTTATTATAAATTTTTTAAAAATTGATGTAACATTTTAAAGTTATTTACGTAAATATGACATTTTGTTAACTGCAAAAATTCAACTTTTAATGAAAAGGAAAAAAATGAAAAAATAGTCTAAATTATGAAATAAGAAAAAAAACAACTCTGTGACCCAACCCGAAAATTATGGATATAGGTTGCCCTTTCGCATTGAACCGATAGGATTCAATTTTTATCAATCTTGATAGGGTTCAATTTTTGTCTTGGGTTGGTCCATATTTATCTCTAACCCGCCTTATGTACATTCCTACCGTTTAATGTTTTCAAATGGATTGAGTTAAGTAAATGTATACAACCATATTTTGTTTCTAAAAATGGTTCAAATTCTTTGATCCAAATAATGAAAATAATATATTTATCTTTTGATTGTATAACATTTTAAATTTTAAAATTTAAAATGTAAAATTAGTTTAAATAAATATAAATATGTCAGGTTATAAACCAATTCAATTTTTTAAAGCAATATACGGTGTATTACATATTAGATTATAGATTATACAATAATACAAAATAATATTGATTAAAATATTATTTCTTTGAATAAAGTTTAAAAATAGTCTCTAACTATTAAATTAGAATAATAATACTTAAAAAACCGAAAACATGATTTAGAAAAAGGTAAAACTTAGATTATCCTAGATTTATCCATTTAAGTACTTCCTCATCTCTCCACTACACAAAATATAATTAAAAATTTCTTTTTAAATATAAAAAGTTTGGATACATCCCATATGGGTGTCCATCTAGGTAATTCCTCATATTCTCATATAAGTACTTTCTCATCTCTCCACTACACAAAATATAATTAAAAATTGTTTTTTAAACTAAAAGAAAAAACTTGAGTACATCCCGAATGCATTCATCTAGGTAATTCCCCATATCTCACCACAAAAAAATATGATTAAGAACTATTTTATTAAAAGTAACTTTTAATCTTATATTTGTGTGGTGGATAGAGGGAGAGCATGTACCTAATCTCAATAAAAAAAAAAGCACAATTTAGACAGGTTTTCATCTTTTGCAACCCACGTGTCACAATTGAATAGGTTTTAAGTCATTTTATTTAGTAGGAAAAAAAATAATAAATATCGCTAAAGTTTTTTTTTCAAGGTTTCAAGGTCCATATTTACATATCCTACATTCCTACTGTTTAAGGTAATATTTATTATTATTTTTTATTTTAATAAATAAATATTAATTTAAAATCAACGAAAGTGTGACAGGTGACTAGACTGGAAAACATGTAAACAGTCCAGGCAGCAAGCACAAGTTTTGCTCTTTTAGATTTTAGATTTTAGATTTGAGCTTGATCCCTGAACCCTTCTATATTGTAAAAAGATATATTTTTCAAAGAAAAACTGATGGATGAATTTTGGTGGAATTCATGTAAATATGAGTAATTGAGTGAGATTTAAGAGAGTTTTGTTTATTCTGTTTTAAATCTTAGTTTTGGAAATCAAATTCTCCTCAAAGTGTTGGCTATGTATTGAAAAAGAAAAACAAAAACAACAAGAAATTCACAGTTTGGGCTGACAAAATTATGGATAAAAAGCTTTGATTCCAAAATAAAATGGTAATTTTTGTTTTTTTTTTAAAAAAGAAAGAAATGTTTATGGAAACTAAAAGTAAAAAGGGGAGAAGTTGAGTACCGGAGCGAGGAGGTAGGCCAAATCTGAAGAACTGGTGAAGGAGATCGGAGACGGAGAAGAGCAATCGAGACGGTGAGACGGTGAGACGGAGAAGAGGAAGAAGGACACGGGCTGCGGCTCAGAGTGGGGATTGTGGGACTGGGACTTTCGGAGTCGGGCTATAGGCTTTGTTTTCTTAATTATATATATATATATATATATATATATATAATTGATGGTGGGGCCCAACACATCACGCTTAGGCTTTCTTCCAAATTTATAATCAACAAAACAATTAACAATGTTCTATCCAAATGTGATGCATTGTCGCTGTTATTCTTAGGATTATTATTAGGACTATCATTATTTTTACTCTTCTAATTGAATTATTATAAATTTCACACTTCATTGATCCTCAAAGGTAGAGGTAAAAGTAAAGGTATTGATAAAATTTACTTTTATCAAAATATTCCTAGAAGTAAAAGTAAAAATAACAATCTCAACGATAATAAATTTTCATAATTTTAAGTAAATGGGATTATAACCAATTTTAATTATATTTATTGATCCATCAATTATATGTCACTATAAATATGCTAAATTTCATTATAGTTTAGTAAATATGACCTTATATAAATTTAAAATTTTAATTTTTACCGTCAAACTTTGAAGGTGTAATTCCAACTACTATCCTATACTAAAGGTAGGTAAATTGAAAAGTAAAATGATATGAATAAATTTCGAGACAAATCGTAAAAAAATAAAATTGTTTCAAATGACAATCAATAGATATTTATTAAAGTCTATCAATAAAGTCATAAAGAGCTTTGCTCAAGTATGTATATGAAATGATCCAGTTTTTCAAAAGAATGTCGATCAACCATTTATTGACGTTAAAATCGAAAAAAAATTACCAAAATATACTTGTACGTACGCGAAAGAGTTGTCTTGTTCATCTTGCGCATCTCGCTCTTTTTAGTCTCGGCCAAGTCGGAGAGAAGAGAAAGCTCATAGGCGATATGTCGAAGAGAAGAGGAAGACAACGTGGAGGAAGACGAGAGGAGAAAAAAAAACCCTAAAAAGAGCAATATTGTAATTTCATGTGAATTTAACATCAATAAAGAGACATTTAACATTTTTTCTTTTTCAAAAAATAGATTATTTCCAATATGATCTAAATGGGCATTGTCGGCTTCTGCAAAGCCACAATCCTGACCCAAGTAGTAATGCCCTTAGATGCAACCTACTAAAGTGGTTTAATTATTGTATAATATCCCATCAACCTTGATTACTTGCCCTACTTTTATTATTTAACTTTAAATCGCACCACTTGATGTATACATCTTATCTCATTTTTTTTAAATATTTTGATTTTACTATTTTAAAGATGGATAGTCCAATAACACTTCTAATTTACCTACAATTACAAACGGATTATAAGCGTAAATTTTAATCTTAATTTTATTACGAGAAACAATGGACTCAAAGTTCACAAATATATTTTAAATGTTTTAAATTTAAAAAACTAACGGTGTTAAAAAGAGTTATTAGTTATCAACGGTCTCAAAAGAATTAAAATCTCCATAAATATAAATGACTCAACATATACAAACATTTTCGTTTACAAATTTAACGGCTCAATTATATATATATATACATATATATATATATATATATATATTTTGTTTAAAAAAACAAACCTCACATAAACTTTTGAAAAATTGAAGTATAATTGAAATTAGTTGGACTATATCTTTATTATGTAAGCTTAAAAAATGAGAGATGATGATTGGATTTGGATGACCAAGTAAAATGTTTTTTTAGCTAAAAGCAAAAAGTAAAATAATAATTAGAAAATGAAATGCAATTAATAGGTAAAATATTTCGGAGGCCAATTCCATGCTTTGTGAGTCATTCCCCATGATACAGCAGCTCAACATTTCTTGAATAAAATATTAAAATCTATTTAATTTAGAAGAAAATTTAAGAACATGAGATTTAATAAAAGCATGTCATGGTTTTATATTTGCACATGTGTTTAGTAGCTGAATAAAAAAGTGAGTCTAAAAAATATAAAATAGATTACTAAACATACCATTAAGGTTTTTTTTTTTAATCTATGAGTGTTCGAGTCAATTTGTTTCCACCTTACTAATCTCATGGGACAACATACCTGAGCCTATAGCATTTGGATATCAAGAAAACTCGTAGTATATTAAATCCTACATAGGTGGTCACAATGGATTGAACTCATAATCTCTTAGCCTTTAGCTTTTTTTCCACTTAAGGATTGTCTGTTGTTTAGAGAATTTGGGAAAACAAACAATTTAATAGAAATAGAGATGTATTTCACGTTTTCATATATGTATTTAGTAGAAGAGTTAGAATTTGTATTCTAGTTTAAATAATTGTGTTTGATGTGTTTGATATTATACTTTTAAATCTTAAAACTATTTGTAGCTACTCACTAAATATTAAGTCGACTATAAACTACTATTAATTTATTTATTAGTATGTTTTATGCTAATTTTTTTGTATAAATATTATTATGTAACATTATATAATTTTTAATACCTACATAATACATATTTTGATTTTTTTAAAATTGAATTAAATTTGTTACATGATATACCATATTTCTAAATATTTTTAATCTTTATTTGTTGGGATTTATGCCCTAAACCCTCGTAGTTAATTAGTTATATGATATAATATTTAATTATTTTAAATATGCAAGAATTAATTATCAATTATAGAAAAAATCCATGGTCATCGCATGAAACTTGAAACAGTATGTAGTGGACATAGAGGTGGATCATGTTTCAAGTAATAACCTAAAAAAGCTATCGTATATGAATTAAGGTTGGGTTTCTTATCTTGGTAACATTATGGATACGACCCACTTTGTAATTATTATGTGAAGACATGCAAGTGGAGGTATCCTATACGATGAGTTTGTATAAAACCGAACCGTAAAATACTTAATCTCTCATTCTAACACCATTAACTAAAGAGATTAATTTTTCATAAGATAATCTTGTAACTCGATCTCAATTCTGAGTTAGTTATGGTCTTTTGTCTATGAGGGCAATCCTTTGCTTTGTATGGGTTCGAGTGACCCGAGTCCCCAACTCAATATCTCTACCATTTTTTGAACTTGTCCGAGTAGGGAGTTGGAGATATAACTACACATAATGGTAGACATATTGAGTTGGAATTCAGAATTAAATTCATATTACAAGAACTTAGACAAGTCTTCAAAATGGTAGGCATATTGAAAGAGTGCTAACAACGATGGATTCAAGATTCATACAATGAGATTCTAGACCTCATGTTCTCTCTTTGATCTTTTTCAAGCTAATTCACAAAAAACGATTCTCTTTTGCTCTTTTAAAATGTCGCACAAACTCATCCTTGCCAAGAGAATAGCGGGAAGGACCCTTTAGTGGCAATATTCACATTGTTCGTGAGAGATTGGTACATAAGGACGAATTGTTGAAATTTGTGAAGATATGGAGAAAACTTGAAGAACATCTCATCAAGGTGTTGAAGGAGACTTTGTTGGTGAAAGACTGTACAAGAGTATCATTTGGAGTTTATTCTCACTGTTAGCAGACTAGACATTGCTTTTGTCGTTGGAGGATGTGCCAGATATTAGTCCTGTCCCAAATTCAATCATCTTCTTGGGGCAAAACGAATAATCAAGTTTACAATAGAACCAATGACTATGGTTTTATATAGTCGTTTGACACTAGCAACTCTCTTGTTGGTTATTGCAAAGATGATTGGGCAGGTAGCTCGGAGGACTGGAAGAGTACTTTAAGAAGTTGTTTCTTGTTAGGAAACACTTTGATCTCCTAGTTCAGTAATATATTGCTACTAGGAGGCCGAATATATTGTTGCTAGGAGTAGTTGCACCCAACTATTGTGGACAAAAAAGATGTTGACCGAGTATGATGTTCCATAAGACATCATGACGTTTTTATATGACAACTTGAGCGTGATTAATATTTTGAAAACTACAGTGCATCTTAGTCGAACCAAGCATATTAATGTCATATATGAAGGGATAAGAGCCCTTGTGCACGAAAAATATTTTACAGAACCTTAAACTCAAATTAATTGAAAAATTAAAAATACCATACATTGCCAAAAATACAGAGGTAATCTATTATAAAATTTAGTAGGGCTAAGCATGCTTAAAAAATTAAAATAAATTTACAAAGAAAAAAGAACCTTACTTTCGTTGTCATCTCTAAATTCTACAATACACCAAAATTTGATGTCACCACAATTTGGAACCTTTCATATCCTCTGAGCAATAGAAGGATTTGGCTTGTGGGAACCAAAATTGGATTGAGAATCCCAGAGAAAATATGACATGGAGGTCAATAGGCTTGTGTATTGCTTTTGTCAATTCAAGCTTTGTCGTGCCTGCACCATATGAAGAACCAGTAAGCTATAAATGATACATGGAGATGGTAATAATATGACTTGGCAACATATATTCTTCATAGCTCATTCTAGATGAACATAAGAATTCCATACCGCAGCATAACAATGTTTACAACGAAAACCACAGAGAACCTTTTCCATAACTAAACACGCAACACTATGGCTCAACAACGGACTAACAAAATGACAAACTCACTGATTAACTTGACCAAGAAGACCGCTACGTTGGTCCTTAGTGCAGTGTCACATTGTGCATCAATTTCGAACACCTTTTACAATCGTTCTTCAACCAACGTCTTACTTAATTGGACATTTTTTTCTATTAGATGTGATGTGAGCTTGGATTTTATGGGTTTTAAAAGGTATTCCAAAATTATGCACAAAAGGAGACATGACACTTCATCAAGGACGTGACCAAACAACACTATTATCCTTCTCTGTCCCTATAAAAACTATGTAATGTTTCTCTCCCCACAAATCCCATACCAGAGCATACACCTAGCAATCCAAAAAAGAACCTCCTCATGAAAAAGAATATAGAGGAGGAACTGAACTCTCTAATAAACTGTTGACACTCTTTTGATGTGCCAACAGGAAACCATACGAATCTAGGCTACTTTTCTATCTACTACTATCAAAACCATACAAAACATGGATATCCGAGAAGCGATCAAAAGAAAAGAAAAAAAAACATAACATATTTCATTAAGAAGAAACAAATGAAGAACAAGAAGAACATCAATTGGAGTACTTATATATAGGTACCCAGGTCTTCCATACAATGAAATATAATCGTTAGACGGAAAAAAAAGAGAGATGAGACTCAAGAATAGAAGAATGTCAAGCAAACTATTACGCACCTGGTCACGTTCATAAGGTGCCAAAAGAAAAGGAGGGAAAAAGAAAGAAAACCTATTTCACGAAGGAGAAGCAAAAGAACAAGCAAAACATCAATTGGTGGTTACTTGAATATTTGTACCGAGGTTCTTCCATATAATGAAACACAATCGTTAGACAAAAAAGAAAAAGAGATGAAACTCAAGAAATGAAAGTCGTCAAGGAAACAATTACGCACCCAGATCATTTTCGTAGCGTCAACTGATGATGTGCTAGGCATAGGTAGTTCACTCTCCAAAACTTTTTCATTGACGGTAGATGATCCATCACCGTGGTTTACAAAAGACAATGGAGGGTCAATAGGCTTGTGTATTGCTTTTGTCAATCCACGCTCTGCCTTGCCTGCACCATATGAAGAACCAGTAAGCTATAAATGATACTTAAAGATGGTAATAATATGACTTGGCAACATATATTCTTCATAGCTCATTCTAGATGAACATAAGAATTTCATACCGGAGCATAACAATGTTTACAACGAAAAACCACAGAGACCCTTTTCCATAACTAAATACGCAACACTCTGGCTCACCAATAGACTAACAAAATGACCCACTCACTGACTGACTTGACCCAGAAGACCGCTACGTTGGTCCTTAGTGAAGTGTTACGTTGTGCATCAATTTCGAACACCTTTTGCAATCGTTCTTCAACAAACGTCTTACTTAATTGGACATTTTTGTTTCTATTAGGTATGATGTGAGATTGGATTTTATGGGTTTTAAAAGGTATTCGAAAATTATGCACAAAAGGAGACGTGACACTTCATCAAGGATGGGACCAAACAACATTATTATCCTTCTCTGTCCCTATAAAAACTATGTAATGTTTCCCTCCCCTCAAATCCCATACCAGACCATACACCTAGCAATCCAAAAAAGAACCTCCTCATGACAAAGAAAATGGAGGAGGAACTGAACTTCCCAATCAAACTGTTGACACTCCTTTGATGTGCCAACATGAAACCATACGAATCTAGACTACTTTTCTATCTACTACTATCAAAACCATACAAAACATGGATATCCGAGAAGGAAATAAAAGAAAAGAAAAACAAACATAACATATTTCATTAAGAAGAAACAAATGAAGAACAAGAAGATCATCAATTGAAGTACTTATATTTAGGTACCTAGGTTCTTCCATACAATGATACACAATCATTTAAAGGAAAAAAAAAACGATGAGACTCAAGAAAAGAAGGTTGTCAAGCAAACTATTACGCACCTGGTCACGTTCATAAGGTGTCAAAAGAAAAGGAGGGAAAAAGAAAGAAAGCTCATTTCACGAAGGAGAAGCAAAAGAACAAGTTAAACAACAATTGGTGTTTACTTGAATATTTGTACCTAGGTTCTTCCATACAATGAAACACAATCGTTAGACAAAAAAGAAAAAAAGATGAAACTCAAAATATGAAAGTCGTCAAGGAAACTATTACGCACTAGGATCATTTTTGTAGCGTCAACTAATGATGTCTTAGACATAGGCAGTTCACTCTCGAGAACTTTTTCATGGTAGGTAGATGATCCATGACCGCGGTTTACAAAATACAATTGAGGGTCAATAGGCTTTTCTGTTACTTTTGTCAATCCACGCTTTACCTTGCCTACACCATATGAAGAACCAGTAAGCTATAAAAGATACTTGGAGATTGTAAGAATATGAACATAAGAATTCTATACCAGAGCATAACAAAGTTTAGAACGAAAACCATAGAGACCATTTTTCATAACTAAATACGTAACGCCAAAGCTCACCAACAAACTAACAAAATGACCCACTCACTAACTGACTTGACTCAGCAAACTACTACGTTGGGTTAAATCCTCCAAAAATGGACAAGAAAAGAAAATGTTACTCATAATTATCCTCCAAAACAACCATGCTAGATAATATCATAAAACATTTCCAATAGCAGCACCCAAAATAATATAACCACAACTAAATTACAAACCAACCACATTTGTTTATCCAATTGAAGCATAAGAAATAGATAATAAGTTGAAAAAATGTTCTAATTTTGATAAGAAGGGGCTACCAAGTAAGCATGCAGCATGTAGAAACGTGCTAGCAACAATGAAGGGGGCAAGAGCATTTTGCTTCAACTAAACAAAGCATTGAGGTTCTCGAAGTGTTCTTTGTTTTCTATTTTGCATGCTAAAATTTAATTTTTTTTTTTCATTATAAAGAACCAAAAACTTTCATTGAGAAAAATTTGAAACAATACCAACCCATGAAAAATCCAAACCCACATCACACCCAATAGAAAAAAAAATGTCCAATTAAGTAAGACGTTAGCTAAAGAACGATTGCAAAAGGTATTCTAAATTGATGCACGAAAGGAGACGTGACACTTCATCAAGGACCTGACCAAACAACACTAGGATTCTTCTCTGTGCCACTAAAAACTATGATATTTTTCTCTTCCCACAAATTCGATACCAGAGCATACGCCTAGCAATCCAGAAAAAAGAACCTTTTCATTAAAGAGAAGCAAAAGAACAAGAAGATGGTAATAATATGACTTGGCAACATGTATGCTCCACAGCTCATTCTAGATGAACATAAGAATTCTTCACTACTAAAATCATAACAAGGAGAAGATTAATTGGAGTACTTATATATTTGTACCTAGGTTTTGCACAACAAAACACAATTGTTAGAAAGAAAGAAAAAAGGAGATGAGACTCAAGAAATGAAAGTTGCCAAGGAAACTATTACGCACTTGATCTCATTCATAAGGTGTCAGTAAAATCTCTAAAGATACTAATTGTCGTGTTGTCTTTTTTGACACTCATTATACCTTTCAAGATCAGGACTCAGAAGAGACAATTGACAGTGCTAGGATGATTGGTGGTCTCTATTACTTCGATGAAGTTTCAACTAGTCATAACCAAGTTCAGGGCTTGAGTAGTGTCTGTTCTTCTTCTGTTAAAGAAACTATAATGCTTTCGCATCGTAGATTAGGGCATCCTAATTTCTTTTACTTGAAGTATTTGATCCCAAATTTATTTAGAGGTCTTGATTGTTTATTATTTCAATGTGAAAGTTGCATTTTTGCTAAACATCATCGATCCACTTATTTGCCCAAACCTTACAAGGCTTCTGCACCTTTTTCCTTAATTCACACAAATGTTTGGGTTCCGTCTAAAGTTTTAACTCATAATGGTAACCGTTGGTTCGTAACCTTTATAGATGATCATACTCATTTAATCTGACTTTATTTGTTGACTAACAAGTCAGAGGTAAAAGAGGTTTTTGTTAGATTTTATATAATATGATTGAGACTCAGTTCCAAACTAAAATCTATATCTTTCACTCTGATAATGGTACTGAATATTTCAATGAACAATTAACTAGTTTCTTACACAAAAAGGGTATTTTTCATCAAGCTACATGTCGTGATACTCCACAGCAAAATGGAATTGTTGATCGAAAGAATAGACATCTACTTGAAGTTGCTCGTATCCTTATGTTTTCTATGAACGTCTCAAAATATTTGTGAGGTGACGCAATCCTTACAGCTACATACCTGATCAATCGCATGTCGACTAAGGTTTCGAATTTTAAAACTCTCCTGAGTCATTTAAGAAATTCTTTTCCTACCGTTCAGTTGTTCTTTGACTTATCAATTGAATTATTTGGTTGCACTGCTTATGTTCATAATCCCAACCCTACTCGCACTAAACTTGACCCTCGAGCTGTTAAATACATTTTTGTAGGTTATGTCTCTCATAAGTAGGCTTACAAATGTTTTGACCCTTTGACCAAAAAGTATTTTGAGAGTATGGATGTGTCTTTTTTGGAAAATTAACCTTTTTTTAGCCAAAATTCTCTTCAGGAGGAGCCACCTAACATTGAAGATAATTTTTGCAAAACTTCACCTATCCCAAACATCATTGATTCCGAATTATGAGTTCTAATCCTCTAATGGCAAGTGTGGAGAGTTCTTCTTCAGGGGGAGAAACACTACAGACTGACTTGATAAGTAAAAAACTTGAACTACAGGTTTATACTAGAAGAAACTTGACTCAAGGGAATCGAGAATAAACATCTGATCTATCACATAACCAATCTAATACCCTGATAAATGATTATGAAGATCTAGGTAACATACATTCTCTTTTTACTCCTAATTCTCCTAATTCTTCTTCTCATAATTCCTTGCTTGATGTCTCTAATCTTGATATTTCAATTGCCCATAGGAAAGGCACCCGTAAATGTGTCAAATATTCCATTGTAAATTATCTTTATTACCATAAATTATCTGACAGTCATAAAGCTTTCACATCCAAAATAGAGCTTTCTTGGCCTAACCGGGTACTATCGTCGGTTTGTGAAAAATTATGGGGCTATAGTGGCTCCGTTAACGCGGTTCACGAAGAAGGATGGCTTTTGGTGGACCGAAGAGGCTACGATGGCTTTTGAAAAATTGAAAATGGCCATGGTCACCTTACCCATGTTAGCGTTGTCGGGCTTCACCATTCCTTTCGGAATTGAGACGGATGCTTCGGGGTTCGGGTTAGGCACGATGCTGTCTTAGAATAAGAGATCGATTGCCTCTTTTAGCTAGAAATTGTCGAAAGTCAGCCGCGAGCGTTCGGTTTACGAACGAGAACTAATAGCAATTGTATTATCGGTTGAAAAATAGAGGCATTATTTGTTGGTGCACAAATTTACAGTCTACGCGGATCAAAAGGCACTTCGGCATATTCTTGAGCAAAAGAAAATTCCTCCAGGAGTGTAGAAATGGGTGACTAAATTAATGGGATATGATTTCAAAATTTTCTATCGATTAGGCCCCGAGAACAAGGCGGCAGATGCCCTATCCCGCATACCGGCGAAGGTCCAACTGAATATAATATTCATAGCATCAGTGATAGATGTGAGTTTGATTGAGGAAGAGATCTAGACTGACCCAAGGTTAATTGTTTTGTACTAGATATGATTTAATACACAATAATTGCTTATAACCAATTATGAAAATTATGGATTTAGTATGATCAAAGTAATTATTTGAGAGGCCCTATTATAGGTTTTTGAATGAGATTTGAATACTAAATTGATATGAATTATTAGAGTCATATGAAATTCTAACATAAAGAGATTTATAAATATAAGATATTTATGTATATTAATGGTTAATTGTTTTGTACTAGATATGATTTATCAATAATTGCTTATAACCAATTAGGAAAATTATGGATTTAATATGATTAGAGTTATTATTTGAGAGGCCATAATATAGGTTATTATACCCAATTTAGGGTTTATGCCTTGATAACTTGTAGAAATACAAGTTATAATGGCAGTTTATTTAGAATAATTGAGAAGAATTGAGAGAAAAGTGAGATAATAAGTAATAAATTCAAGAAAAAAGATAAGTTATGCGATCTGCAAATTACAAAAGCCTAAATGTTGGTTTATCACATATTTTTCATATTTTGAACGCAGAATTATAGAAAAAGAAGAAGAACGCGGAATAAGTGTTGCGTTAGGCAATACAACCTGAATACAACTTGGCTCGCGTTTAACAATTACGCGGTGAAAAATGCACCACACGATTAAGATGAAACAATATTTTTTTTTTTGGAGTAAAGAGATTGAGTATCAATAATTTATTTCTCCATTTGCGTTTCATTAATAAAATATCTTGTTTGACGATTCAACTTAAGCTTCAAAGATCAAAGTCTCTACTTCCACCTGCGCGTTCTCCTTAGGTTTGTGGTCCCAATTGTAAGTCGCCAAAGAGAGCGTTGTGAATTCGTTGGTCAGCAGTAATCCGTCGTGAGGTCACAAGTACTGAGACTTCGATCCAACAAAATTAATTTGAGAAGAAGAACATAATATTTTGATTAGTAAATTCTACAAAGAAATGAATTAAGGATTCTCAATGTCCAACTTTCTGAAAAGAGTTTTATCTTCATCAAAGGCTCCGACCAAGAAGCTTTCTTAAAAGGAAATCGAGGAGCAACATACCACTTCCTCGAGCATTGATTTAATCGTCAATGAATCTTTCTACATAGGAAAGGTTGAAGAAGAGTTTTAAAACTGGGGGCTACCCAGGCTCGATTCAAAGACAATCTACTTTCAAAATACCTTCAATTTCAGAGAAAACCTTTGCGTCAAGATTGTTGAAAGAAGAAATCCAGTCTATGGAAAGATTGATTCTATTCAGATTTTTCCCAGAAAAGATGTCGAAAAACATCAAAAGGAATTTTTCTTCCTTCACATAGGTGCAGTCCAAGTTGCCTTAGGACTAGACACATCAGTCCTTGCCATCTTGTGCGATAAACTCCACAAGGACTTCTCAAACTTCCTCCTAAGGGTCATCGAGTCTAACCTGGTAAATGGCTCGATTTACTTCAATTGTTTTCCAAATTATATGGTCTCTCTAGATGATCCACACATCCTAAAGACCTTGAGCCTAGATATAACTAGTCAAGGGTTAGATATGAAAGAAGGTGTCAAGAAGTTGACACTCGTCTACAAAATTACATACAAAGTCTTGACAGCGACGATGCATCCAAAGGCATTGATGACGTCTTCAAGAGGGAAAATCATGTTAATGGAGACCAACCTCAACAGGACTTCATTAAGCGTTCCTAGAATGTTATCCTGGGATGAAGTTACCAGGAACCCCAAATGGGTTCTAGATAACGCTTTCACTCCTCCAAGGAGAGAGCGAGAACTCTCACACAAAGAAGCCCTGCAAAAAGACTTTATGTTGCAGTTGTCAAAGAGAACATGAGCGCGAAAGAGTTTATGAGTTCAAGGCCAAACACCTCAAGTATTCCTTCAGATTCAAGAAATATAATGAACAAGTCAAGCTCTCTTAGAGTTCAATCAGTCAAACTGGATAAAAAAATTTGTAATATCCAATATGAAGAAGACCGACCAGAGTCTCCTACGCAAACAAATATGGAATCAGAGAGTGTTTTCAAAGGACAACTCAATGTAAGCATATATGAGTTCAAGCTAGACAAAGAAGCCCTGCAAAAAGACTTTATGTTTCCCAAAAACAAGCAAGATAGTGTGATGTTCTTCAAAACGTATTCTGACGAAGAATAAAAGCAGATGAAGAAGCAATATTTTCAAAGATCCTGCAAGAGCACATCTCTTTCTTCAAGTGGTTGAAGCAAAAATAGGAATTCAACCAACTCTACTACCTCCGAGAAAAAGAAAGGTGGAAGACAATATAAAGAGGAGAAGTCAATTCTTACTATCCGCCAATGGAAGATATTGAGTTCAAGAGCTTCTATAATGAAATTGTTATTGCTAGGCCATTCTTGCTCATTAGAGAAGCTGACGAGTAAAAAGCTCCAACAAATAATGAAATCAAGAGCCTTAAAGTACAAAACAACTATGCTAATCGGATTCTACATTTTATTGCAGATCAGGTCTATAGGTTCGAAGGAGCTATCAATCCCCCAAAGGACAAAGTGGTTCCAATCTTATTCCAACTTCCTGAAAAGTTAAAGTTCAAAACTCAAAAGGACAGAATCTTGGAAGAAATCGACAATAAGTTGCGATCTCTCAATCTCAAAGGAGAAACTTCACATCAATCGATCAATGTCCTCGATGAAGACGAAGCAGATTCCTTCATTGAAGAATTCAAGGACTTTAGCCTCGAAGAACCAACCAGAGAAATCAACAAGATCACGTTCAACTAGAACAAAGGTGACAAATTCAATTGGTATTCAAGACCTTCGATGTCAGACATGGCATCGAACAAAGGCGCAAGTACATACGGAACACCGATTTCAGTGGTGATACAATCTATGTTTGGAACATAGATGGAATGCCCAAGAATATGGTTCTCGAAGTGCTTTAAGAAATACTCATGGCATCATCAGCCTATGAAGCAAACAATATGAACGACCATGAAGCAGTTAAGGTGTGTTAATTAGTGGATTCTCCAGCAGCCTAAAGCAGTGGTAGAAAAACGGCCTCTCTAACTCCGTCAAAAAAGAGGTCAGAAACCATAAGTCAAAGGTCACCAGGACTCAAGACATCAAAAGAGAAAATGGTACCACAGAGCAAGTTTAAGAAGAAATAGAGATAGAAGATGCTATTCCAGCCCTAATCTATCTCATAGAAAGCCACTTCACATTACAGAATGATGTGGGTCTGAATATCCATCGCAACATTGTAAAAAACTTAAGGTGTTCTTCGATGGGTAACTTCAAATGATACAAAGATATGTTCTTAGGTAGGATCTACAATCTCAAGGACTGCCAACAACGTCATTGGAAAGAAAAGTTATTTGACGGACTTCCAAGCTTTATGGTAGAGAGAGTTTACAACTCTCTAAACAAAATGTACAACAAAGACATCCCTTGGGATAAACTCACTTATGCGCAACTCATCACAAAAGTCGTAGAGTGCGATCCGGACATTTGCAATGAAATTAAAGTTCAAATGAAAGTTCAACAGACATCTAACCTCCACAAGCATGAAATGAAAACCTTTTGTTTCCAATACGGCTTTGAAAGAATTGTAGAACTGGAAACTTCAAGTAGAAAAGTGACAAAATACCGAGCCGGAAACAAACCATATTTTTGAAAGTCGCGATTGGAATTTGAGCAAAATAGGCCTTCTTTCAGACCAAAGAGGTATCACAGTAAAAAGCCTCATAAATCCATCCAACCACAAAGGAAAGGCAAAAAGCAAGTTCCAAAAAAGTCAATGAGAGAAGTCTTCTGCTACAGATGTAGAAAGAAAGGTCACTGTGCAACAAACTGCCCC
>JBBPDJ010022381.1:0-21843 GCA_037974625.1 Cucumis cinereus | reverse complement strand
AGAAGAAGAAGAAGAAGAAGAAGAAGAAGAAGAAGAAGAAGAAGAAGAAGAAGAAGAAGAAGAAGAAGAAGAAGAAGTTATAGAAGAAGAAGAAGTTATAGAAGAAGAAGAAGTTATAGAAGAAGAAGAAGTTATAGAAGAAGAAGAAGAAGTTATAGAAGAAGAAGAAGAAGTTGAAGAAGAAGAAGAAGTTATAGAAGAAGAAGAAGAAGAAGAAGAAGAAGAAGAAGTTATAGAAGAAGAAGAAGAAGAAGAAGAAGAAGAAGAAGAAGAAGAAGAAGAAGAAGAATCTATGTGTACCTGATGCTGCTGGAGATGAAGATGAGGAAGATGAAGCTGAAGAAGTTGGAGAAGAGATGCGCTGAAGAAACCCCAATGGAGGATGAAATAATCGACCACGAAATTTAATTAGAAGGGGTAATGTTGGTATTTTTTTATTTTGAAGATCTGCCTCTTTTTTTTTTTATTAGTTGTAAATATTTTCATTTTTTTCTATTTTTGACAATTACCCTAAATTGACCTACAAAAGAATGAAAATGTTATTAAACTGAATTAGGCTTTCTACACATATAGCCTAAATAAATATATTTAATTACACAATTGCATGGTTATGAATTACAAAGTTGTGGCCAATAAACATAATCTTCTTAAATGAAGAAAATATTGATTTTAAACAAAGAAAGAAAGATAGATAATTAAAAAAAATTAATCTAATAATAATAATTAAGTTAAACTCCAAAAAATAGAAGAATGAGAAAGTGTATTTTAAAAAATATTATTGTAAATAAACGTTATTGAATGAAAAATTTTGGCCAATTAAATTATGCCACATCCTCACAATTATAATTTGAATTGGTTTGGGTAATTAAAATTTCTACCCAATTCGATTCAAGTCCATAATAGAAACTTGAGTCAAAGAAGATAATGGTGCCCAAGTCTAGGCCTAATAAATAAAATAGGCTCAAACCCAATAAACAAAAGAGAAACTCAAAGATATGGCAAAATTTAGAGGGTGGTTAAAAAAATAGCAAAATTGGTGAGGAGTAAGAAAAATAGTAAAATTGAAAATAACTATTTAATGATTTTTCTAGAATGCCGTTATTACCCCTAGGATGAATTGGACACGTTCTTATGTGATGGAGTATTTTACATTTATGTATTTTTCAGGGGTAGGGTAGCAGTCTATGTAGTTAGTTTTAAACACCATGTACTTTATCTGGATAGAATATTTTAATTGATTTAGATTTAGTTAGATATATTAATTTTTAAAATTAATATCTAATTAAATTTATTTGATTTTGAAATATAATACAATCAAATCCCTAAGATTATGGTGATTAGTTAACCAAATGTTTAATTGGAAATTAAATATGGATAACGAGACGCAAGGGCAGAATATAATCTATTAGATAGAATAACCGTTATCTTTGAGATAAAATTGGTACTCCAGTTCTATTATCTGGTCGAATTGAATTTATTATCCATAAATTTATATCTAAATAATTATAAATATATTTTCTTAATTATATTTGGAAAATCTAGTATTTAAACTGAATAATTTTAAAATTCTGTTTCCTGTGAAATACGGGGTATTTCACGACAAACTATTAGATAGAATAATATAAAGGATCCGTAATGTTTGAATCAAAATCCACAGTCCAACTGTATTGATCTATTTTTATGACTTTATTGCCCGTCAATCTATATCTAATTAATGATAAATATATTTTATTAAATACTTGTTTCATTATATATTCAAAATATATAATAAATTCAAATAATTTTAAAAGTATGTTTACTTTTATTTGTATCTGGATATTTGGGTGACAATGTGATTATTGAAAATTTACAGCGTGTATGTTTTTTTCTTGAGTTGGGAGTTTCTCTATTTTATTCTTGATAGCATGTAGAAATACGTGTTATTAAACGTCAATATTTAGGATTATTATGAGAAACACATAGAGAACGAATCAATACACTTAAAAATTATGCTTTGTGTTTGTCATGCGTTCAATGTTTACAAGGTAGTATTATTAGAAAACTTTGATCTCTTGGTGTTGTTCATCGCAAGATTTAATCAAAAGATGAATCAAAAGACTTGAAGACTTCTCAACGCCTAATCAGAAGCAATGTTAAGAATAGATAAAGAAAAAACATCAATTAAAACATGTCAGAATTTTCAAAAGGCGTTGAAAATACCAACATTCCACCGCATGTTAGAGTATGCGTCGAAGATTCAATGTGATGCAAGAATTTAACGTGTTTAAGATCCACTAAGCATACACATTGCCACCGAATAACCCGAGGCATGCTTAGTGGGTGGCGAGTGTGGAAAGAGTAATGTTTCTTTCAAGAGATCACTAGAAGACACAGAAGGATATACAGAGATGGATACAGAATATCAGAGAGCAGTCCTAATACATAAGTGACCAAATTCTGCCAATATTTTCCTTCCATTTCCATCATCCATTCAATCCATAGTCGACAAGCCTTCCAAAAGTCAATTCACTCTAGAAAAGCAAGAAATTGTGAATTAGAGGTCGTTATTTTATGTTGTGTTGTTTGCATTTTAAGTATTTGTATATGTTAATTCAATCATTGTAACAAATTTGCATTATTAATATGAATACTCCGTATTCCATCACATTTATGTCTTTGATTTTCATGATTCTTATGGGTAGCTAAAGTCACTAATGAGTTAGAAAGTTAGGAATCAGTCTATAGATAAGCATGGTAAATTGTTCATTACGTCTGCTCTTTACCAAAAAATAAACTTGAATGCATCGAAAGAGTACCTTTCAAGTAAATGTAGTCAACTGCTCAAAAGAGTAAGTAACTTAGACCTTAGTGAGCAAAGATAGGGAGTAACTTAGAAATAAGAATAAATCTATCTCATTCTCAGTGCATCATTTATAGATAAAAATAGAATATTTATGACATTAAGATGCTGAAAGATTGTTTGTCTTAATTAGTATTGAGTGCATGAATATAACCCGTGTTTGTAGTAGGATTAGACAAATAAAACTCTTGTCGTTGTTCGTTGACCACCAAAATGTCAGCCATAAGGTGCTTCATGACATTTCTCCAGAATTTCCTCTACCTCATATTTCGGAACACATCACCTCAAAATGTGATATGGCCCTAGTTTGTATAGGAATGGTAAATCCCATATGTAATACTTGGCGTCATGAAATAGCTTTTTCTTTTGGTGATGGTCAAAATACGTTGACCGCCTCTGAAAATGTATGTACTTAACTTGGTCTTCATACCACGATTTCTGTGCGTCTATGTTTAGCAACTGCTCATCAAAGAACACATCCTTAATTTCTTGATCGTTCTGTTGTGCCAATGCGTCTTCAAGTCTTGATAAATGGTTCCTTTTCGGTCAATTACCTTCAAATCAAATTCTTGGAGCAATAAAATCCATCTAATCAATCTAGGTTGTGCATCCTTCTTTGCCACTAAATACTTGAGCGCAGAGTGATTTGCATGCACGATCACTCTGAATTTTTCTAACACAAAGACTACTGCAAGCATCTCCTTCTGTATGGTTGTATATACTTTTTGATCTTCTGTGAGTGTTTTGCTCCCATAGTAAATATGACGAATTATTTTATCTTCCGTTTGACTGAGTATGCGTTGACCGCCACATCACTGACATCACACATCAGTTCAAATGGTGGAGCCTAGTCTGAAGAAATAAAAATCGACGCTTTTATAAAGGATTCTTTAAGCTTTTTGAACGCCTTCTTACATGATTCCAAAAAGTTAAAATTCACATTTAAATCCCGTAAACAACTAAAGGGCTTGGCTAACTGGAAGAATCCTTTGATAAATCATCTATAAAATCTTATATGTCCTAAAAATCTCCCACCACCTTAACGTCTCTTGGTGCGGGCAAAGTTGCAATCACATCAACTTTTGCTGGATTAACTTTCAATCCAGTTTTAAAAATTTTGTGCCTCAATACGATACCCTCATTACCATGAAGTGACACTTCTCCCAATTTAATACAAGGTTGGCCTCTTCGCATCGCCTCCAAATTTCTTAAGCATGAAGTATGTAAGTCTCCAAATACTGAGAAATCATCCATGAAGATCTCCACCGAATCCTCTAGAAAATAGCCATGATGCACTTCTGAAAATGCCCGGTGCATTACATAATCCAAGTGGCATGCACTGAAAAGCAAAGTGTCATAAGGACACGTGAATGTTGTTTTCTTTTGATCTTCAAGTGCTATAATTATTGGTTATATCTGGAACAACCATCTAAAAAGCAATAAAACTCATTACCAGCCAATTTATCTACAATATGATCAATAAATGGTAGTGGAAACTGATCTTTCTTGGTGGCAGCATTAAGTTTTCTATATTCCATGCATAATCCGCCACCTTGTTACTATTCTTGTTGGTATCAACTCATTGTTGTTGTTTAATACCACTGTAACACCATCCTTTTTAGGAACGCATTGTACAATACTCACCCAATCACGGTCTGCAATAGAATAGATCACTCCTGCATCCAGGCACTTAATGATTTCCTTATTCACTACCTCTTTCATTGCTGGATTCAATCTTCGTTGATACTGCACAATCCCTGGACAACCTTCTTCCAGTTGAATTTTATGCATACAATAGGATGGACTGATCTCTCTGATGTTCGCTATGGTCCATTCCAACGCCTTGCTATGCTTTTTCCATACGTCAAGCAAGACTTTTTCCTCAGATGCGTTTAACTTTGGCTGAAATTATAACTGAGAGGGTATTATGCGCTCCTAAGTATGCATACTTTAGATGATCTGGTACTGTTTTGAGTTCTAACTACAATGGTGCTTCGAGTGAAGGTTTAACTTTCTTTTCACTTCTCTTCTGGAGATTTAAATTCTCAGGTTCTCTCTAACTCTCAGTTAATTCGTTGATATATTCAACACCTTCATAAGCGAATTCTTCTTCTGTGTTGGCTAACAATTCTTCAAACATTTGCAATTCTATGTGCTCCCACTCTAACACATTGATGGAATGACATGTTTCAATTCCATCTTGATACTTCAACGCATTAAACACGTTGAACTTCACCTATTGATCATCCATTCACATTGTTAGTTCACCTTGGTACATCGATTAACACCTTTCCTGTGGACAAAAATGGTCTCCCAAAAATAATTGGAACTTCTCTATCATTTTCATAATCTAGAGTAATGAAGTCTGCGAAAAAAATAAATTTATCCACCTGAACGAGTATATCTTCAATCTTGCCTTCAGAATGGGCAATTGACCTGTCTACGAGCTAAAGTGATATGTCTGTAGGTCTGGCCGTTCTAATGTTTAGCTTTCTAAATACTGAAAGCAGCATCAAGTTGATGCTGGCTTCCAGATCGTAGATGGCTCGACCTAAATAAATTTCCACAATAGTGCATGGAATGGTGAACCTGTCGGAGTCCTTCATCTTCTGAGGTATCCCTTTCTAGAATAATGCGTTGATTTCTTGTGTCAAGGCGACTACTACATACTCATTTAATCGTTGCTTCTTAGATAAAATATCTTTAAAAAAAATTACATAAGAAGACATCTGCTCTAACTCCTCGACTAGTCAAATGTTTATGTGTAGCTATTTTAGCACAATAAGAAAATGCTTGAATTGGACTTCATCACTTTTCTTCTTTAAGCGTCGATGGAAGGGTGGGACAGACTACAGTTAGCAGTCATTGTCTTATCCTTTGATGTGCCTTCATTGCAACTTGGTTTTCCTTTATTAACCTTATTGTTCTGCGATGAAGTATTCTTCGTGTTGATATGAACAACTAGTTGATGTTGTTGTATTATCGCTGGAATTACTATTTGATGTATCTGAAATAGTAATATATGGTCTTACCAATCCAAACATAGTCTTCCTACTTCTCAATGTCACCGTTTGACATTGCTATCCTCCTGCGAGATCTATACTCCTTGGGACTTCAGTATTACTAGGCAAGCTACCTGGACGTCTAACTTTCAGTTCTTCTGCTAGTTAGTCCACTTGGACCTCCAAGTTTTGAATTGAAGAAGCTTGCCTTTGCAGCAACGTATCATTCTTCTACATATACTGCTTGATGGGTCGTTGAGGTAGAAATGAACGCCTAATGGGTCAGATATTGCCCTTGATGTGACTTCTGGTATTGTTGATGGAACCTAGGTGGTCCACCCCTATTCTTATTGTGTTAACTTCTTTGTCTATTATTTTGTCGATTACTTTCCCACCTAAAATTAGAACTATTCCTCCATCTTGGATTGTAGGTATCGAAGAAGAGATCATGCTTGATAAAACAGACGAATTCAGAATTTTGTAAGCACATGTCATAGTTGTGTGGCTCACCGCATCCTACATAGCTAACCTGACTGATCGCTTTGACTCCTTGCGTCGTGGTGTAAAACTGAAGATTGTATCAAAGAGGTCATAATTGTCATTTTCTATTGTAGTGCAGTCACCGCATCATTATCAACCTTTGCTGGCTTTGTCTTCCTCTTGCCTGATCGAGACCTAAAATCATTGTCCTTCCATTCTTCATTGTTTGTAGACACTCTGTCTAGAATATACGTAGCCTCAATGTAGGTTGTGTTCATTAAGCCCCTTGTTCCAGCATTGTTGCATCGGCTGCCTGCTGAGTATTTTTGTTTAGCCCATAATAAAAGATCTCTATTTGTACGCATTATGAAATCCCATTATACTGACAGGTCTTAATCAACCTCTTGAATCTGTTCCACACACCGTTTAATGTTTTCCTATCATTCTATTCGAAATTAGCAATGTCTCTTCCCTCATGGCATTCTCAGTTAATGGAAAGTACCTCTTCATAAATTTCTCCACCATCTAGTCCCAAGTTGTTACCTCTCCCACATGTAGGCGATGCGCCCCATTCCTGGCATCATTTCTCAAAGAGAAAGAGAATAATGTAAGCTAATTTCCGTCTTGGATAACATTTGGAAAAAAGAATTTACTACAGATCTCCAAAAAGATAATCAAGTGGTCATGTAGACTTTCTCTTGGAAAACCTCAAAATTGACCAGCTGCCTAGATCATCTGCAACATTATTGGCTTCATCTCAAATCTTGCTCCTTTAAAAGTAGGTCTTGTGATCCTAGATGCAATTTCATAAAGGCTGGCAAACGCATAGTCTCTGATAGGCCTATTGATATCTTGAGCAATCGATATAAGATGCTCAGTTCCCTGCTCTCTTCGTTGGCGTTATGCGCTGGCCTTGGATTATTATCCAAATTGGACTGTTAGGATTCAAGTTATTGTTCTGATCTCCTATGCGGTTAAACTGGTCCATTAATCTTCTTAACCTCTGGTCATGAGTTCTTCTATTTCTCTGCCAAAAAGTGCGTTCAATCTTAGGGTTAAATACAATATCTAACATTAAGCCTTTACTAATATATTGTTTGGAATTGTCTTTGGCTAAGCTCCAATACTCCTACAATCAAACCTACAAAAGAACAACGAACTTCACTTAATAAATTAAACAAATTCTCCAGCAACAACGCCAAACACTTGTTATGTTGGGTATGCGAAATGATTATATGCTTATGCTATGGAATGGTTATGCGTTACAAGTTTTTCTAACCTCGTCCGAGTGTAAACTAAATTACGTAACTGTTAAGTCTAGGTTTGAACTAGTGAATTTGCTATTGAACTAGTGAATTACTTACTATTCTTTTGGATAAAGAAGTAAACAAAGAAAGGAGTGAGTCAAACCATGCGCTATACTAGACAATCTATAATCTGCCGAGCTGGTATCCAATGGATAAATGAAGATGGTGATGCATTGGTTAGCCTCATAGCAATGCAGGTGTTGTGGTTTAGGAATTATGCGATGGATAAGGTTAAGAAGTATTGTCCAATCCTACTACAAACATGGGTTATATTCATGCACTCAGTACTAATTAAGACAAGTAACCTTTTGACGTTTTGATACAACAAATATTCTATTTCTAGATATAAATGATGCACTAACAATGCAATAGATTTATTCTTATTTCTAAGTTACTCTTTATCTTTACTTACCATGGTCTAAGTTACGTACTCTTTCAAGCAGTTGACTACCTTTATTTGAAAGTACTCCTTTGATGCGTTAAAGTTTATTTCTTAATAAAGATAAGACAAAATGAACAATTTACCATGCTTATCTACATATTGATTCCTAACTTCCTAACTCATTAGTGACTATAGCTACTCATAAGAATCATGGAAACCAAAGACATGAATGTGATGGAATATGAGTATTCATATTGATAATGCAAATTTGTTATAATGATTGGATTAACATATACAAATACTCGAAATGCAAACAACACAACATAAAATAAAGAATTCTGATTTATAATTTCTTGCTTTTCTAGAGTGAATTGACTTCTGCAAGTTTTCTTGGCTATGGATTGAATGGATGATGGAAATGGAAAGAAAATCTAGACAGAATTTGGTCACTAATGTATTAGGACTACTTTATGATATTTTGTATCCATCTCTTGAATGAAACATTATACTCTTTCGACACTCGCTGCCCACTAAGCACGTCCCGTGTTCTTCAGCGATGATCTCTTTGCTTAGTGGGTCTTAAACATGTTTCGAAAGTTTTGCATTGCATTGGTTCTTCGTCGCATACTCTGCTACGTGATGGAATGTTTGTATTCTCATCGCCTTTTGAAGTTCCGCTATGCTTCAATTGATGTATTTCATTTATCCATTATTAGCATTACTTCTAATTAGGTGTTGAGAAGTCTTCAAGTCTTTTGATCCATCTTTTAATTAAATTCTGCGATGAACAACAACAAGAGATCAAAGTTTCCTAATAATACTGCCTTGTAAACATTTAACGCATAACAAGCACAAAGCATAATTTCTAAGTGTATTTGATGTGCTTCCAATGTGTTTCTTATAATAAACCTAAATATGGACACTTAGTACACATCTTTCTACACACTATCACACCCCCAAATTTAAGATAATGCTTTTTCTCAAGCAATTACTCATAACCTTAGCTCGAAATTTCTTTTGATTGGATAAAACGCCTAGACTTCTCAATATGTACCTAATTCTCAGTGTCCTCCAACCAATGTATCATCTCAAGGTTAAGATATCCTACTTATAAAAGTATTTCACAGATTTCAAATGCAAGCAAGTTTAGCCCTAAAAATTTATTTTCTCAATGCCCAGATGTTCTTATGCATTTATTTCAAAATGGTCCAATTATTACATACAATGGAGTAATGCCTTACATTACTTACTCATATAATACAACAATTTCTAACTAAGGCGCTGATCAGAACATCTTTTGGTATTCTATGAGTCTGTTCCTCTTCACAGCTATAACTCTTATCACCGCTAGAACTATGCTCTTCTTTGTGATCACTTATTACTACCAAGTGTTGTTTAAGTGCTAGCAACAAGTCCAAATTACCGAGTTGTAGTATTTAGATTCAAATAATTTTTATGTGGCTATTTGGGGAAAAAGATTTGTGAGTTTGAGGGTTTCTTTCACTTTTCATCATAGTAGGACCTGCAATTATAGAAGACTGGATGAAGTCCTGAGTTTAGGGTGAACCAATATATTTTTCGATGTCGTTCTCTTTTTTCACTACGCCTTATTATTTACAATTTTATGATCAGTTGCTTATTTGGTTCTAACCTATGAAGTGAGCATTTGATATATAATATAGTTTGTTCCACATTTATTTATATATCGCATAAATTCCCAACAAAACTCTGTTTCACTGGTTTTCTCAACATAACTTACCTCTTTCATCAATCCCTCTCGTCGATGGCCCTTTCCACCATCCAGCAGTCTTGAGCAGTTCGTCATCGATCGTCCGTGAGACCCAATCTATTGTTCCGTCTGTGGGTAAGTGTTCTTCTCTCACTAGAAAAGTTTCTTCCAACAAGTTGCTGTTTCCGACACCGTCGCCTCAATTCACTATAGCGGAACTACACTGCCTTGCCGTCGACTCCTACCATGTTTGGCCATCTTAGTCACTGTTCGTTACCCAAATTATTGGATTTTATGTGTAAAATGTTTCCCAATTATTCCTAAGGTTTCTTGTGTTCTATTAATTCTTGATTAATCCATTTAATCAGACTAAATGGATTAGTTTACATATGATGCGTGGATGCTAGATTGGAGTTTTAGGGGCTGTTGAGATGTTGGTTTAATCAAGAGTTTGAAAGTATCTTCATGTTTGAAAGGAAGTCCTGATTGTATCTATCATGATTTTGATCACATTTTGCTTTATTCTAAGGTAGTTTCCTTGGAAAATTCTACTTTTTACCCCTATGTTACTTTGTTATTCCTCTTTTTTAATTTGGGCCTAGATTTTTGTGGGGTGTTTTTGTTTGGTTCTCGTAATTTAGTTTGGGGCATGGTAATAAGGAGTGAGAAGTCTTTATATTTTGTTTACTACAATCATGGTTATGCAGTACTTGGAATTCTACTTGTGTGTGCGCTCTTGATTTTGTTTATTTGAGTTCTAAACTCACTTGAATTTTTCATCGTGCTAAAAGTTGGGTTCAAATTGTTAACATTTTGACTTTTGGCTTAGAATCTTATTGATTTGGAAGGTTGGATGTAATTTAAAATATTTGGTAATTATTATTGTTAGAAATTCAAAGTGAGTTTTATGTTTGCAATTAGGCCTTAAAATTGGCGATAAGTTTGATTATGATTTATTTTAAATGTTTGATCACGATTACTGTAATCCTATGAAGAAGATACATTGCTAGTCGTCTTATTCTTGAGGTAAGTGGCACTGCTAAAATGTTCTATTTAAAAATGTTTTTGCTTGCAACCTAAAATATTTTAATTAAATATCTATTGAGATGTACATTTTTTCATGTGATTTATTTTGAGAAATTAACAAGCTCAACTCAATGGAAATTGTCGGATAACCAAAATGCTCTCATAGTTAAATATGTGAAACTACATTTAATTGCCGTCTGATTGTTATTAGATTGTCATCTGATTACCCTCTAATTATCAATAATATCAATTGTTATTTGATCATTGTCTGATTACTGTCTGATTGCTATTTGATTTCATTGTTATCTATCTTGTACTGATTGTTAATGATATCGATTTACCAACTCATTGTTATTTAATATTGATTGCTATCCAATGAACTCGCTTTTTTTTTTTTGTTATTTACTAAGCAGTTTCTGATAATCATCTCATTGTCGTGCATCTTTTATCAATTATTAAGTAGTTTTTTTATTACCATAGGCTTGTCATCTTATTAGTTTCCTTTTTCTGTCAATTGCTAAGGATTTTTTTTTATTACATTATGATTGTCATTTAATTACCTAACATTTTTTTGTCAATTACTAAGTAGTTTCTTACTACCATCCATTTTTGTAATCTACATAACATTGTCGATCATTCCATTGCCACTATGAAAATGACTATTGGAAGCTTTGGCAACAAATACTGCAAACGTATAAAAACTAAAATGAAATTATAACTCACATTGATATATAGAAATACATGACAATTTGATAGAAATCATGAAGTTTTCAATCTATAATAGAAATCATATATCAATCCAATAGAAATCATATAGAAATTTGATAGAAATCATGAAGTACATAGTATCTAGTAAAATTCAAATCGATTTAGCTATAGAAACCAAACCAAGCACATGACAATCTCTTCTTGTCCTCTTCTTCTATCGTTTCAAATTTGAATTTGATATTCCTAGTGGTGCCAAAGCATTTGAACTTAATTTGACATGTCTCAAGTCTTGTTTAAATTTTTCTGCTAGAAGCATATTATCAACATATATAAGTAAGTACACTTTATCCTTACAAGAAGATGTGTTCACATACACACATATGTCAAGAAGATGTGTTCACATACACACATAGTCATTGGACCTTTTATACTAGCACCTAGGGGATTGTTTAAGTCCATAGATTGACTTGTTGAGTAGGCAATAAAGGTCTTCCTTTCATTTTACTTCAAACTCCTTTGGTTGCAGCATATAGATTGTTTCTTCTAGATGTCCATAAAGGAAGACAGTCTTCACATCTAGTTGATCTATGACTATGTTTTCTTGGGCAACCATTGAGAGTAGGAGTCTAATAGAAGTTTTCTTAACTACTGGAAAAAATATTTATGAATAGTCAATGCCCTCCCTTTGTGTAAAGCCTTTAGAAACCAACCTAGCCTTATATCTAGACTTAGGGTCAATGTTGTTTCTCTCTTTAAGTTTAAAAATCCACTTAGATGCAATTGGTTTGCATCCTTTAGGAAGAGGTGCAAGGGAGCAAGTGTCATTCACATTTAGTGAATGCATTCCTCCTTCATGGTTTCTATCCAACTTCTAGCATTAGAGCCACTTGTAACCTGATCAAAGGTAGTTGGTTCTAGATCATTAGGAGCCAGAACAACATTAAACACTAGGTTAATATAGTTCAATTCATTATACCGAGTTGGAGGTACTATAACTCTTCTTTGTCTATCCCTAGCCAAAGAGTATTCATTCAAGTCAGGTTGAACATTAACAAATTCTGTTTGTTCTCTTGTTATTTTCTCTTCTTCTCCAGACTCATTTATAGGGATAGGATCTATAGGTTGCTCAGTAGACTTCTCTACCTCAAAACTAATAGTAGAAGGTTCTGCTTTATCCTTAGCTTTCTCTTCCTTTTGCATGAAGATTTCCGCTTCTTTAAAGAAAATGTCTTTGCAGATTATAAACTTTCTTTCATTAGGGTGCCACATTTTAAAGCCTTTAACACCTTCGGAAAATCTAACAAACATACATTTAGTAGCCCTAGATTTAAGTTTACCTATGTTTTGGTGAACAAATCCAACACAACCAAACACCTTTAGGTTGTCTAGGTTAGGTGGATGCTTGGACCAATTTTCCTCAGGAGTAAGGAAGTCTAGGGATGTATGAGGACACCTATTAAGGTGTAAACTGTATAGGCAACAACCTCAGTCCAAAATTTTTCATTAAGAGTAGCATCAGACAATAGGCATCTAACCTTTTCCATAATGGTTCTATTAAGCCTTTCAGCCATCCCATTTTGTTGAGGTGTAAACCTAACTGTCCTATGTCTCACAATACCATTTTCTTTACAAAATTAGTAAAATTCTTCACTACAAAACTCCAGCTCATTAATTGTCTATGTCTCACAATATCATTTTCTTTACAAAATTAGTAAAATTCTTCATTACAAAACTCCAACCCATTATCTGTCCTAAGACATTTATTAACCATCTCTACTCCTCTTACAATAAAAAGATCATTTACTTTCTCAGTAACCAACACTTCTTTAGAATCTTTAAAGACTTTAAATGCTCCACCTTTCCCTTGTACCCAAAGCCTATAGTATCCAACATGTCTAGGAAAATTAGGTTTCTTTTAAGCAAAGGAACATGTGTTACATTTCTTAGAAGATTCATTGTTCCTTCCTAGAGTTTAAGACTGATCGAACCAATTCCTTTGATCTTGCAAGCTTCTAATTCCCTTTAAGTGTTGCACAATGGCCTAAAAGGTGCCATGTGATAAGGGCAACCGGAATCTAGGACCTTTGATCTTGCAAGCTTCTAACTCCCTTTAGAGCTGATCTTTTCTAGAGGGCTCACTTGGTTAACTTTGACACTTGTAGAGGCTAGAGCATCGATATAGAAATGGAATCTTTCAACTATAGAAGTCTCAGGTTGTTTTCCCTTATGTTCTTGGTCTTTATTTTCTTTTTCTTGATTTTTCTTCTTCAAACTGAAGCAACCACTCATAAGGTGACCTTTCTTCTTGCAATAGTTACATCTCAGCTTGGTCTTGGCCATATAATCCTCATTTGTATATTGTTTAACATTCTTGGATTGACTTGACTTGTTCTTGCCTTTCACAAACAAACCTTCTGCACTTGGTTGCTCTTTCTTGTACTTGAAGCTCTAATTCTTTAGTCCTTCATGTTGAAATAATGGCATCCATGATAATAAATCTCTACCATATTTTAGAGCATTTTTCACTTCTCTATAGGATTCGGGTAGTGAATTCAAAAGGACATAAGCCTCACTCTCATCACCAAGTTTTTCTCCAAGATCTTTGAAATCAGAAACTATTTTCTTGAATTTGTCTAGGTTGTCAGTGAGGGTCTTAGAAGAGTCCATCTTGAATGTAAAGAATTTCTCTTTTTATTTGGAAGATCTTTGGTGGAAAAAAGTTCTTCCAACTTATTCCACATCTTGTAGGCAGTGTCTTGGTCAATAACCTGTCTTAGAATGTTGTCTTCGAGGTTCAAAACCAAGGTTCTATGAGCTGAAAATTTCCAGTCTTCCCTTTCTTATGCTATGATTGTATTCAGTACGGTTGATGGATCCAAAAAAGCCTTGTGAGCCTTCTTCTGCCCAAGAATGACTTTGATTTTGGCTTTTCACAAGCCAAAATCACTCATTCCATCGAACTTCTCTATCTCATACCTTGCTACTGTCATATTGCTTGAATTTTTAATCTTGAAGTTTCAAGAAATGTTTTTCTTGATTGATCTTTAATTCTCTAATACTAGTTTCTTGGGCTTTAAATTGATTTTCAAGCACAATGATACAATCTGCCAATTCCTTAAATGTGGTAGGTGAAAAAAAAGGTAGTGGATGAACCACGTTTCTTCTCCTTTTTTTCAAAAATGACTTTTACAGAAAAATCAAATCAATTTGAATTTTGTTTCTCTTTTTTCTTTGTAGGTATGAAAAACTCTCTCTCTCAACTCTCTTTTCTTTCTTCAAGCTTTCTTCTAACTCTCTAATGGCATATTTTCTTTGATAATTGCAAGAGTTCTCAACATGCAAGTATGGTAGAGTCGAGAGAATGAGAAGATGAACACAATGACATAGGTGGTTTGACAAAATGTGTACGTGGACGGGAAGCATGATTTCTTGAAGTTTATCCACAAATAAGTTCTCTCTTTTACAAGTGTAATTTTTTACTATTTTTTTTCTATATATTTTCAAATCTTAATTTAGGTATTTATAGATCGTACCAAATGAATTAACAACAATTTTTTTTGAAAAAAAAAAGTTTGATCTTTCTTTCCGAATACAATTTACACTTTGATATTTCTCTTACTCTTTAACTTCTCTTCATTTCACTTTTAGTTCTCTCAAAATTGTGGATCCAAAGTCATCAAACAACATATAGAATCTACCTCGAAATCTAAAATAGATTATTAATCAACAAAATTGGGACTCAATTTGGAGATATTACAACAACTTTAAAACATCAGTGATCTAAATAACCTAAGCATATAACCATGTAATGAGGCTTTTCATCTCCTCTAGAAATTGTTGGTGAAAAAATGTTTATTAAAGAAAAAACTCAAATGTTTTTTGTCCCACATTGCTAGTTTTTGCAAGTGGAATCTTATTTTTATATACTTGCCTCTAGTTTTTTGTTTGCACCCTAATGGCACCCATGTTTTGGAAGGGCTAAGAAGTTAGATGAGTGTGGGCTTGACGATGTTTCCACATGCGCACGCCGTCGTCGTCAGATCGGGCAAGGTGAAGTGAGGTCTAAAAAATAATGATTTTTCTTTTTCAATATAATTTACTTTTTATTTTATTTATTTATTTATTTTTGTTTTAACCTCACCTGGATGACCGATTGTGGCGGTCATAACGTCCGATAAGCGCGGTCGACCAGTGCATGCGTCGTGCGGATAACCGCACGCTCGTGCGTGGCGTGCGAGGCCCACGACCCATGACCCAATCATTTTCCTATTTTTGACACCTCCCCACTACTATAAAACCCCCCTCTCTTCATTTATCCTCATCAGAAGAAAAGTCTCCAATCCTCTCCTCTATTTACCTTCCATACGTTTTTAAGCTCTCCATTCTTCCTTTCTCTATTTTCATTTCCTGAGCAACTCCTTCCGCTACAGAGTTAGTTTACGATCGGTCTCGATGCAATTTTAATCGAAGTACAAGCTATTTTTATTCTGGGAATGCCGTGGCAAAATTCCAACTATTTGCACACTGAGCAGAGACATGAAACGTCTTAAAGAGAGTGAGATCCGCGACTCAGCCGATTATACTAATTTTTTTTCTATTTTGCAGCTAACCAGACTGTTTGTCGCATTTCCAACAACTATATCCATCGATAGTGTTCCAACAATTTTAAGACGCTTCAATCTGCGACATGATGGCCAACTCAAACCATCCCGATTTCATCACCTTGGATCTTAACCGTTCGTTTCGGTTCGAAGCAGCACATTTCAAACGATGAAAATCGAAGATGTTATTTTTCTTAACTCTCAAGAAGGTTGCCGTTGCACGCAGTACCAAGAAGTCAGAAGTGCCTAAAACAAATCCAACCCAGGAGCAACTCAGTAATTTTGAAGCATGGAAGAAAAACGACTTCATCTTTAAGAATCTCATCTTAAACGGCTTGACTGACGAACTTTATGATTATTAAAGTACCAAATCCACGACAAATGAGGTATGAGATGCTCTACAAAAGAAATACGATACCGAAGAGGCTGGCTCTAAGAATTATGTAGTTACCAGATACTTGTAGTACCTAATGACGGACGACAGATCTGTAGAAGCTCAATCCTATAAATTGCAGAAGATCGCTCGCGAAATAATAAGTGAAAGTATGCCACTAGATGAACAATTTCAAGTTGTCGTTACTATTGATAAATTATCTCCTTTGTGAAAGGAATTAAAAAACACCTTGAAACAAAAGACGAAAGAGATCTCCCTGGAAAGTCTGATAACTCGCTTGAGGATTGAGGAGGAAGCCCAAAAATATGACCAGAAAGAAGAGATAAACGCTATTACAAAAAAGAGTTCCACTGCCGTTCTAAAGCCGAAGGAGAACAAGATGAAAGTCCAGAACAGAGGTCCCAACAACCTAGAAAAACCAAAAGAATCAGAAACCCTAGTCTGGAAGTACAGTACAAATTATTTGCTATAGTTGTACTAAACTTGGACATTTAGCTAGGAATTGTAGGAACAGGAATCGTTCTGCTGTGCAGGCGGACTGAGGTAGAGCTTTGTGCCATGATCACAGAAATAAATGTGATCGGGGGTTTTGAAGGTTGGTGGCTTGACACTGGTGCCAGACGCCATGTCTGTCACGACCTTAGTTCGTTTAAAAATTATAATGAAACTAAGGATGGAAAAATTCTTTTTGGGGACCTCCACACAACAAAAGTTGCTGAAATTGGAGAAGTGGGATTGAAGTTCACGTCTGGCAAAACAGTCACACTGAAGGAGGTTCTGCACACTCCGAAGATAAAGAAGAATCTGATCTCGGGTTATCTCCTCAACAAAGCGGGCTTCACTCAGACTATAGGAGCAGATTTGTTTACAGTTACAAAAAAAATGTCTTTGTGGGGAAGGGTTATGCAACAGATGGGATGTTCAAATTAAATCTTCAATCAAATAAAACAAAATCTTCTGCTTACATTATGTCTTCTTCTAATTTTTGGCATGCTAGACTCTGTCATGTTAATAAACGAATAATTAGCAACATGTGTAGGTTGAACATGATTCCTAAGTTATCAATAAAAGAATTTGATAAATGCGAACATTGTAGTCAAGCCAAAATGACTAAGACCTCGCATAAATCTGTAATTAGGATTTCTGAGGCTCTAAATTTAATTCATTCTGATTTATGCGAATTTGATGGTGTCTTAACTAGGAATAGTAAAAGATACTTTATAACTTTTATTGTTGACTATTACGATTTTACTTTTATTTATCTTTTGAAAAATAAAAGTGATGCCTTTGACACGCTTAAGTTTTTCGTAACTGAAATAGAAAATCAGTTTAATCGAAAAATTAAAAGACTTCGTAGTGATAGAGGAACTGAATATGATTCATTAGAATTTACTAATTTTTATAACACACATAGTATAATACATGAAAAGACAGCACCATATTGGTGGGGTGAAATTATTCAAACAGTGTGTTATGTTCTTAATAGAACTCCAAAATCTAAGAACACAGCATCACCTTACGAAGTCCTTAAGAATAAAAAACCAAACGTGCCTTACTTCAGAACTTGGGGTTGTCTAGCCTTTGTTAGAATTCCAGATCCTAAAAGAAAAAAGCTTGCTAGTAGAGCCTATGAGTGTGTCTTTATTGGGTATGCAATCAACAGTAAAGCCTATAGGTTCTATGGTTTAATAAACCAAATAATTATAGAATCAAATGATGCTGACTTCTTTGCGGATAGATTTCCTTTTAAATCAAGAACTAGTGGGGGCTTGAGCTCAAAAAATCTAACTAGTGGGGGCTCAAGTTCCAGTAGTCTACCTCCAGCTAGAACTCAAAATTCAAGTAAGGAAGTAGAACCTGAGCCTAGAAAAAGCAAGAGAATCCGCACACTTAAGAACTTTGGAGAAGACTTCGAAACCTATAACATAGAAGAAGATCTTAAAGATCTAATAGAAGCTCTATCCTCAGTAGGACTTGATACTTAGTAGACCTACCTCATAGCTGCAAAGCCATAGGATGCAAATGGGTTCTAAGGAAGAAACTCTAACTTGATGGAACTGTAGACAAATACAAGGCTAGACTCGTAGCTAACGGTTTCAGACAAAGGAAAAACATAGACTTCTTTGATACCTTCTCCCCAGTGACTAGAATCATCTCAATTAGAGTGTTGATAGCAGCCCTTAATAATCTCTTAATACATCAAATGAATGTCAAAACGACTTTCCTAAATGGTGAATTAGAATAATAGATTTATATGGAACAACCTGAAGGTTTCATAGTTCATGGACTAGAAAACAAAGTTTGTAAATTAGATCAATCTCTCTATGGACTAAAACAAGCTCCTAAACAATGGCATGAGAAATTTGATAATCTTCTCATTTTCAAAGGATTCAAAGTTAACGAAAGTGACAAATGCATCTACTATAAGTATGAAAATAGCCTTTGTACTATTATATGCCTATATGTAGATTGTATGTTAATCTTTGGATTAAACGGTCATGTCATAAAGGATGTAAAATCAATGTTAAGTGCAAAATTTGACATGAAAGATTTAGGAGAAGCTAATGTAAGCCTAGGTATAAAAATCACTAGGTCTGAACTTGATCAATCTCACTACATAGAAAAGATTCTAAAAAAGTATAATTACTTTGATAGTAAACCTGCATGCACTTCCTATGATCCTAGTGTAAAACTGTTCAAGAACACTGGTAACAGTGTTAACTAATCTCAGTATGCGAGCATCATCAGCAGTCTCAGATATGTTACTGATTGCACTAGACCAGACATAGGTTATGTTGCAGGGTTATTATGTAGGTTTACAAGCAGACCTAGTATAAAACATTGGAATGCTATAGAGAGAGTTATGAGATACTTAAAGAAAACCCAAAATCTAGGATTACATTATCAAAAGTTTTTCGCTGTCCTAGAAGGTTATAGCGATACTGATTGGAACTCCCTCTTGGATGACTCAAAGGCTACTAGTGGCTATATATCCTCTCCTTTCTTTACCTCCCATACATTTTTAAGCTCTCCGTTCTTCCTTTCTTTATTTTCGTTTTCCGAGCAACTCCTTCCATTGCAGTGTTAGTTTACGATCGGTCTCGGTGCAATTCTGATTGAAGTACAGGCTGTTTTATCCTGGGGACACCGTAGCAAAATTCCAACTGTTTGCACACTGAGCAAAGCCGTGAAATTTCTAAAAGAGAGCGAGATTCTCGACTCAATTAATTATACTAATTTGTTTTCTGTTTTGCAACTAACCAGACTGTCTGCTGCATTGCAACGACAACATCCACCGTAGTGTTCCAACATAAATCAAACAACAATGGAAAATTTTTTAAGATCTACAGAAAAGCAGCAACAAATTTGGGCTCCTAGAGGTTGGTTGATTATTTTAGGCAAAATCGTAGTGTTTTGGCAAAATTAGGATTGGGCGAGGGTAGATCTATAAGCAATGTGTTGATGAAAAAATGTTGATAAAAGAGAACTCAAACTTTTGTCCCACATTGCTAAATTTTGAAGTGAGATCTCAATTATATAGAATTACCTCTACTTTTGGGTTTGGGCCCTAAGAGCACCCATGTTTTGGAAGGGGTGAAGAGATAGATGAGTGTAGGCTTGATGATGTTTTCACACACTGCACCGTCGTTCGGTCGGGCGGACGTGGTGTGGCGTGGTGTGGTGAGATGTAAAAATAATAATAATATTTTTATTCAAATTTTGTTTTTCCTTTGTTATTATTATTGCCTTATCTTAACAGCGCGTTGATCGGGTAAAGGTGGAGTGCTGCGTCCACGACCTGGTTAGTTGAGCAACTGTCGTCCGCGGGCGTGGGTGGCTGCGGCCCACAGGGCCGACCCACCAGCCTTCAGCTATTTTTACACATCATCTCCACTATTTAAACCCCTTCCCTTCCTTCATTTTCATCCCATTCCAATTCCACTCTTCCCTCTCTCCCTCCCTCAGTTTTATACATAAATTCCAAAGAAAAAAAGTTCTCTCCTTTTTATATTATTTTTCATTTAGTTTCTCGAGCAATCCCTTTCCAATAGAGTGTTAGTTTTCAATCGGTCTCTGTACAATTCCGATTGAAGTTCAGGCAGTTGTATCTTAGGACGACGTGGAAAACTTTCAACTGTTTGCAAACTGAGCAGAGCCGCGAACGTGTTAAAGAGAGTGAGATCCGCGACTCAGGCCACCATACTAATTTGTTTATGTTTTGCAGCTAATTTATACATTCTGTTGCATTTTAATCCACCAACGGTGTTTCCAACAATTTTAAGACAATTTGATCTGCGACGTGATGGCAAACTCAAACCATGTTGATTTCATCACTTTCGGTCTGAACCGATCGATCCATTTTGAAGGAGCACATTTGAAACGGTGGAAACAGAAGATGTTGTTCTTCTTAACACTCAAGAAAGTTACTGCTGCATGCACCACGGAAAAGCCAGAATTGCCTAAGACTGATCCAATCCAGGAGCAACTTAGTAATTTTGAAGCATGGAAGGAAAACGACTTCATCTGCAAGAATCTTATTTTAAACGGTTTGACTGACGAACTCTATGATTATTACAGTACCAAATCAACGGTGAAAGAAGTATGGAATGCCCTACAAAAGAAATACGACATCGAAGAGGCTGGGTCTGAGAAGTATGCCGTCAGTAGATACTTGCAATACTAGATGACAGACGAAAAATCTGTAGAAGCTGAATCCCATTAAATACAGAAGATCATGAGATAATAAGTGAAGGTATGACTCTAGACGAACAATTTCAAGTTGTCATTATTATTAATAAATTACCTCCTCTGTGGAAGGAATTCAAGAACACCCTAAGACACGAGATGAAAGAGTTCTCCCTAGAGAGTCTGATAACGCGCATGAGGATTGAGGAGGAAGCCCAAAAACATGACCAGAAAGAGGAGGTGAACGTTATTGCGAAAAAGAACTCCACTGCCAATCTGAAGCCGAAAGGGAACAAGATGAAAGTCCAGAACAGAGGTTCCAACAACAAGAAAAACCAAAAGAATCAGAAACCCCAGTCCGGAAGTACGGTACAAATTATTTGCTATAGTTGTAATAAACCTGAACATCTAGCTAGGAACTGTAGAAACAGGAACGTCCTGCTGCGCCATGATCAGAGAAATAAATGTGGTCGGAGGTTCTGAAAGTTGATGGCTAGACATTAGTGCCACACGCCATGTCTGTCACGACTTTAGTTTGTTTAAAGTTTATAATGAAACTAAGGATGGAAAATTTTTTCTAGGGGACCACCATGTTGGGTTTTATGTCCTAACACTCGTAGATAGTAAATGTAAACCGTTGACCGTTATTAATAAACAATTATTATTTCAATGAATAGTAATTTATTATT